>JAOPSE010000086.1:6132248-6378736 GCA_029449295.1 Zea luxurians | reverse complement strand
TTCTTCAACCACGTGCTCAGGCTCCTGCACACCGTAACAAAGCGTCCGAGATTGCCGGCAACTGCATGGTCCGACTGTTGTGGCTGGGCATCCACCCTAGAGGCTATAAAACCGGGCGCCATGCACCTTTCCCCCGCCTCATCCCCTAGAGCTGAGAGCCATAGCCGTCGGCGAGCCGAGCGATTCCAGGTTGAAGTGAGAAAAAAATACTAAAGCCACTGCTTTCGGCGTTCGCCATCGTTCTATTGTTGTGGGGCGGTGAGGATGTTGGAACTTGCGTTCCTGGGCAGGTTGATTCCAACAGGGGGATGAGCGAGACGGGAACACGGTTTAACTGGAGGCCGCAATTGCTCTGTTAATCTAGCCCCTCAAGGGCACTGTGCGGGGGTATTTATAGGTGCCTGAGCGCCCAGCGTCTCAGATTAAGGACGCATGTGCCCTCAAGCGCCTAGGTCATTCCCGGAATATTCCCATAAAGCAGGGTTACAGACCGTCATTACATAAAAACATTTGCAAATCGGGCTGTAATACAGCCGGCCACGCGGGGCCTGTTACAATGGGCCGAATTCCACGTGGGCCTTCGTGTTCGACAAGGACGCGGGCGGGGCGACCTCGTTGTAGGCCTTCGTCTTGCAACGTGTTGGACGAAGGGTGAGAGCTTCCGGTCGTTTTGCCTCCGTTGGTGCAGCGAGATTGGCGAAGGCATCGAGCGAGGGGTAGTGTCTTCGCCTTCGCCCCAACATTTGCCCTCCGAGGGACCAGTTCGACTGAGTCATCTGGTGCCGAAGACGTTGCTAGATGGTGGAGACGCTGCCCTCGCTCGAAGTGGTTCCGCGGGGTTTTTGATGTGACCGTTGATGGACGCGGTATTGTTGGAACTGCGGGTTTCTCGAAGCATCGCGTCCTGTGTATAAAAGGGGGGCGGGGCGGCGCGGGTCAGGTACTCTTTCTTTCTGCGCGCCGCGAAACCCTAGCCTCCTTTTGAAACCGTTCGTCTGCTCGCTCGCCCTCCTTGCTCCCGCTCGTCGGAGATCTGGCCCGCGTGAAGCAGACCGCCCGCCGCCGGCCACCGGTACGAGCCATACCGTCCTCTTCTTCATCTGCTGCCGATACACCGCCGACCGGCGCATCGTCCGAGGACACTTTGAGCAACATGGCGGTGGAGGAGTTGCATCCTGGTGATACAGTGGAGTTTGGCGTGTCGCGGATTTCCTCGGTCCGTGTTCAGGACATGCAGCAGCTTGGATATTTGGCAGCGGAGTGGGGCATGTCCCTGGGGGCGGAGGAGGTCCCCGGAGCCAGAAGGAGAGTTGGTCGTTTTGAGGCTTTTTTCACTGCTGGCCTTCATCTGCCCGCACATCGATTCGTGGCGGAGGTCCTACGAAAGTTCCGAGGTTCCAGGTCCACCAGCTGACGCCGAATGCCGTGGTGGCCCTGGCGAAGTACGTCTTGGGTGACGACTTCGTATGGCGGCCAGCCCTCAGTGGAAGTCTTCACAAAACATTACTGTCTGCATTGGCAAAGAGGAAAATTGGAGATGAGATTGCATAGTTTGGATCGTGCACATTCACGCCGAAGTCCGGGAAGACTTCGATGGAGGTTGTGGAGTTGGTTCCCTGCGCCCGCAATAAGTGGGGCAACTGGTGGGATTTCTGGTTTTATGTTTCAGAAGGTGCAGTCGAAGACCACCCAGGGCTCCCCGTGGCCGTCATGTGCTCCCATCATTACGTAGCATACCTTCAATTTGAGGTAGCGGAGGATGACGAAGACGAAGGAGCCCTTTGTTGCGCTGCCCGCATGAGTAGCGGGCGCGATTTAGTTGAGGTATTTGTCGGGTATGGGGTATGGCCCTTTGCGCATGGCTGGGCGTTGGGCAAAGTATGCCCTCGCGAGATGCCCTCCCGTGGCGGGCAGCTGGTGCGAAGTCCTGCCTTCGCACTGGATTTGCGTGGCCGAGATCCCGCTGCATTCGTGCGTGAAGCGGAAGACGGGGCGGTAAGGATCGTGGGGCGCTACGTGCCGAAGACAGAGGGTCTAACGCAGCTGGGATATCCGCGGGTCCAACGACAGATTGAACCGGGTCTTTGACCTGAACCGCTTGTCGTACGTGGTTATCCCGGTGTGGACGTCGCCGACCGCCGCGGGAAGAAACCGATGGGCGGAACCGAGGAAGAGCCTTCGCAGGGGGCTGCCCCCACTAAGAAGAGGAAATTAGGTACTATAGTGGGAGGAATGGGGGTGTCTGATAATTTTGCTGTGGAGTTGATGGGGACATGCGCGGCCCCTGGGGGAAGGATGTCTTCGCCCGAGCTCCGGGAGTCTTCGGCGCGAATGCTGGAGGTTATCGGGGGTCGATGGCCAAAGAGTCTTCCAATCCCAGGTGAAGGTTATTACTTTTGTGTGGTTGGTTGCGTGTGGGTATGTATAGTTTTTGCTAAGTGAATGTGCTGTTGCTGCAGATGGAGCGTGCCGAGGACGTCGAGGACTTTGGAAGTCTGGTCAGCGCGCCGCCCGAGGCTGTGGAGGTCAATCCGGTGCTGCCCTTGGACGCCGGCGAAGGCCCCTCGGCCGTGGCTGTTCCTGCTATGGCCGGCGGCGAAGACCCTGTGTCGGCCCCTGCGCCGACGATCGAAGGTGCCATGAAGGTGGCGGACGAGCCACCAGTCACAGACCCCACGGCCGCGGCCGGGCCCTCGCAGGTGGCTAAGTAGCTAAATGGGTGCGGGGAAGTGTGTAAGTTTTGTCTGCGTGTTACTGAACCTCAGTTGCTATGCAGGTTCAGGGTTTTGGGCCTGCGCATGCAACCGCTACTGACAATGCTAATTTTGTGGCGGCTTCGACCGTGGTTGCTGAAGATGTTTTGGATGATTCTGTGTCTAAGTTTTTTGAGTCTAATGATTCTGGGGGTTCGGTTGTGTGGACGGAGGAGTCTTCAGATGAGGACTTGGAGTATTTTGCGGCACTGGATGTGGCTGCGGTGGAAGCTTCTCCACGCGTGGTAGGTGCTGAAGTTATTCCTAGTGCGAGTGTTGGGTGTAGGCGGCGAAGGGTGGTCACGAAGCGGAGGGTTAGTGAGGTGGAGGGAAGTCGTCTTCGTGTTGACGGGGCTGGCAAACGAGAATTGTTGTCCTCGCCGGCTGGGACAAGTGTAGGTGAGGGGGAGTTGCGAAATCTTTTTGAGGGTGAGGAGCTGAGGATAATGCTGTTCAACTACAGGGAGATGGGCATCATCCCTAAGGTTGAGCCAATGTAACGTGTGATGCCCTCGCTGTATGTATGTACCCGTGATTTGTATGAGGCTGTGTGCCTTTGTTGATCCGATCGTGCCCATAGACGACTTGTGCGCGGGGAACCTTTTGGAAAATACTTTGATTTTGCGCGCTTACTGTGCTGGTCCGGCTGCACTCGTGGGAGAGTTCGGCTGCACCCTTAGGCGACTTTTGCGCTGAGAGTCCTTTGGAGAGGACTTCGATTTTGCGCACTTGTTGTGCTAGTCCGGCTGCACCCGTAGGCGACTTTTGCATAGAGAGTCCTTTGGAGAGGACTTCGATTTTGCGCACTTATTGTGCTAGTCTGGCTGACCCGTAGGCAATTTTTGCACGGAGAGTCCTTTAGAGAGGACTTCGATTTTGCGCACTTATTGTGCTAGTCCGGCTGCACCCGTAGGCGACTTTTGCACGGAGAGTCCGGCTGCACCCTTAGGCGACTTTTGCACGGAGAGTCCTTTGGAGAGGACTTCGATTTTGCACAATTATTGTGCTAGTCCGGCTGCACCCGTAGGCGACTTTTGCGCGGAGTGTCCGCACGCGAGGGTAGCCAGCGCTGTCCCTCGCTGTGACTTTGGTGTATTCGAATGCCGAAGACCGTTGATGCGGTCTTTTCGACATGGCTTAGTTTTTTTGCGGGGATTTTTGCTTGTATATTACATGGCTTCCGCCTCATTAAAAACCTCACCCCCTAGGAGGAAAAGAGTGCAGGCTGGAATAATACTGTTTGGCAAATTACAAGGGTGTGATGGCCCTGAGGGTTCAAACAAAAAATTTGCGAAGATTATCTATATTACAGGAATGTTCCAGGTCTTCGCCAGATTGTGTTGTTAATCTGTACGCGCTAGGAGACGACTTCGTCTTGACGATAATGGTCCTTCCACTTTGGTTCCAGCTTACCCGTGACTCTGTCCGGGTTGTGCGGACGAGTACGAGGTCCCCTTCATTGAATTCTCTTGGGACGACTGTGTGGTCGCGCCAGGCCTTCGTTTGGGCTTGATATTTGTTGAGGGCCTGCAGGGCAAAGACGCGGTCTCCGTCGATGAGGTCTTTGGGAAGTTGGCTCATCGACGTCGGGTACTGCTGAAGTGGTTGTCCACGGGGACCCATGTTTGATTTCCTGCGGGGTCATGGCCTCTGATCCGTATAGCAGGCGAAAAGGAGTGAATTCGGTCACCCGACACTCGGTCGTGTTCAGTGCCCAGACTGCTTTAGGTAGTAGGTCGGCCCATTTGCCCTTCTTGTCGTTGAGGAGCATTTTCTTGATCGCCGTGAAAATCTTGCCGTTGGTGCGCTCCACGACGCCGTTGGATTGTGGGTGGTAGACTGAAGCGAAGGCAAGCTTGGTGCCAATGGAGAAGCAGAAATCCCTGAAGTCTTAGCTGTCAAATTGCTTGCCATTGTCAACTATGAGCTCGGACGGGACTCTGAATCGGCAAACAATGTTTTGCCAGAAGAATTTCAGGGCAATCTTCGATGTTATTGTGGATACCGCCCTCGCCTCGATCCACTTGGTAAAGTACTCGACGGCGACGAAGGTGAACTTGAGGTTCCCTTGGGCCATGGGTAGTGGCCCAACAATGTCCAGGCCCTAGCGCTGAAGGGGCCACGTGTGTGCGATTAGCTTTGTGAATTACGAAGGGCTTCCCGAGCGTGGAGAAAACTTCTGGTAGGCTTCGCATGACCTTGTGACCCGATTTGCGGCGCAGATCATGGCGGGCCAGTAGAAACCTTGATGGATCACCTTGGCAGCTAGGGCCCTAGGCCCTGCGTGAGAGCCGCAAGTCCCGCTGTGGACTTCGCGCAGGATTTGGACGCCTTCGGTCTCGGTGACACATTTGAGCATGGGTTGGCTGACCCCCTTCTTGTAAAGCTGGCCTTCGATGAGAGCGAAGTCCCGGCTTAGGTTTTTGAGGCGCTTGGCCTCGTTGACATCGACTGGGTGGTAGTATCCTTGCAGGAACAGGGTTATTGGTGCCCGCCAAACTTGGTCATAATGAGGTTGACTGTGTGGTTGGCCCTTGGTGTCGTTGGTTATTTGTAGGCCCTCTGGGCTGCGGACGGTTGGTGTGCCGATGACATGGTAGAATACGTCCGAGGGTAGGGCCTCGCCCCTGGCGGCTGCTTTGGCCAACGCGTCGGCCTCCTCATTCTTGGCGCGGTCTACATGCTGCAAGGTGAAGCCTTTGAATTGTCTCTCGAGACTGCGGATAGCCGCGAGGTACTGCATAAGTGCGGGGTCCTTCGCTGCGTAATCTTTCTCAATTTAGCCGGCAACTACCTTGGAGTTTGTTCTGATTATGCAGGTAGTACGCCAAGTGCCCTTAGCTTGCGAAGGCCGAGGATGACAGCTTCGTACTCTGCTATATTGTTGGTGCACCTGTCAGACTCCAAAGCAAAGCTGAGGCGTGCAACATATCTGTGCTTGACCCCTGCGGGTGAGGTGATGACTGCAGCAACGCCTGCTCTCCGCATGGCACCATGCGCCGTCGCAATGGATGTCCACACCATCTCTGCAGACGTGTCCGGCTGCGTTATTTGCCCGGTCCAGTCGATGATGAAGTCTGCCAGGACTTGTGACTTGATGGATGTCCGGGCTCGAAGGTGATATGGTAGCCAGAAAGCTCAGCTGCCCATTTGGCGATCCGGACTGATGCCTCCGGATTTCTGAATAATTCGCCGAGTCCCCTGTTCGAGGTGAGCCACACCTTGAACGCTTCAAAATAATGGCGCAATTTGCGCAAAGCCATGACTACTGCGTAGGCGATTTTTTCCAGTTCTGTCATATTGCATTTGGATGCTGTGAGTACTTCAGAGACGTAATAAACTGGGCATTGCCTGGTCGTGCCCTCTCTGTCCTGCTCCTGAACCAGCGCTGCGCTGACCGTGTGCGGCGAAGCCGCGACGTAGAGCAACAGGGGCAGCGAGGGGTTGGGGCTTGAAAGAATCGCCTGCTCTGACAGATGCTGCTTTAGTGAAACGAAGGCCGCCGCTTGCTCTGGTCCCCATGCGAAGTCTTTTGCACCGTGTAGCGTTTTGAGGAAAGGTAGGCTTCGCCCTGTAGATTTGGAGATGAATCTGTTAAGGGCGGCCAATCTGCCGGTCAGTTGTTGGATGTCTCTGGCTGACTGCGGGGGCGTCATGTTGATGATGGCCTGTATTTTGGTCGGGTTGGCTTCGATCCCGCGGTGTGACACCAGGTAGCCTAGTATCTTCCCCTGGCAAACGCCAAAGACGCACTTTTCGGGGTTTAAGCGAAGTCGTGCGTCTCGCATGTTCGCGAATGTTTCTACGAGGTCAGCCAGATGGTCTTCTTTGCTTTTGCTGGCAACGACGATGTCGTCCACATACGTAAATATGTTTCTGCCGACTTGGCTCTCGAGCACCGTTTTGGTGAGGCAAGAGAATGTGGACCCAGCGTTCTTGAGTCCCTCCGGCATTCTGATGAAGCAGTACGTGCCGAAGGGGATAATCTTGGCTCTCGACCACGGGTTCCTCCACCGCGGCCCTGGGGGGATAATCTTGGCGGTGAGGGGCCTCACCAGCGGGGTGCTGGTTGGCGATGTTGTGTACCTGCTGCTGGCTGCGGCCGTCCCGACCGGATTCTGTCTGTGAAGGTCTCGTCCACGTGTGGCTGGACTGCGGAGGGTCTTTGGGTTTCCTCTGGGACTCGACCTTGCGCTGGTGGAGCTCTTCGGATCTGGCATACTTCTCGAACAGCTGATATAGCTCTTGGAGGTTCTTGGGTGGATCTCTGATGCAGTGGCTGTAAAGGACGCCAACCCGAAGGCCACTGATGGCATAGTGAATGGATATTTGGTCATCGACCGAAGGCAATTGTGACTTGAGGGTCAGAAACTTGCGGTAGTACTCCCGCAGAGTCTCTCTTTCCAGCTGCTTGCAGAGTGACAGTTCGGCCAAGGCATCGGTGTCTGGGCGGTACCCTTGGAAGTTGAGCAGAAATTTGTCACGGAGACTTCTCCAGGAGTCGATGGACAGCGGGGGCAATCTGGTGTACCAAGTGAGAGTCGGGCCTTTGAGGGCGATGATGAATGACTTAGCCATTGTGGCGTCATCCCCTCCGGCTGATGCAACGGTGACTTGATAGCTCATGATATACTGTGATGGGTCAGTGCTGCCGTTGTACTTGGGGTAGGTCCCTGCCATGAAATTGGCGGGCCATAGTGACACTTGCAGTTGCGGCGCCAGGGGGCTTCGCTCGTCAAGGTAATTGATGCCTTGGAAAGTTGCGGCGTGCGGGATGAAGGGCCCGCGGTGAGGGACGAATAGGTCTTCGACTGGCGCGCGCTGCTGGAGGGGCGGGCCATGCTGCTGCAGATCATGTTGGCCTTCGTGCTGCAAGAGCGCAATCTCTTGCTCAAGCTCCTGAGCCCTCTGCTCTTCATCTCGTATCATTTGGTGCAGCTTGGCCTGCACAGTGACGCGTTGGCGCTTGGCCTCGAGGATTTCCTTCTACTTCTGAAGGTTGCGGTTTCTGAGGCGCAGGGCCCGTAGCTGTAGCTGCTCTTCTGCGGAGACGCCGAGGACCTCGCTATCCTCTGCTGCGTCCTCGCCCTCTGGTGGTGCGAAGCCTGGGGGTGGCACTTGTGGCTGCCCTTCGGAGCTGCAGGTGCGAGGGGTGCCTTCTAGAGTGTGTTGGTCGTTGCGCTGTCTCTTGTTGTGTGCTTCATCTTCACCAGCTCCTTGGTGGGTGTTGTCGGCGAGGGCCTTGCCCTTTTTCTCAGCTAGCAGGGCTGTCTTCGCTGCTTCGTCAACGGATAGGGCTGCCTTGGAGTTAGTTCTTTTGGGTGCTATCGCGGGTGATTTTCTCGTAGCACGAACGGTGGGCGCCAATGTTGGAACTTGCGTTCCTGGGCAGGTTGATTCCAATAGGGGGATGAGCGAGACGGGAACACGGTTTAACTGGAGGCCGCAATTGCTCTGTTAATCTAGCCCCTCAAGGGCACTGTGCGAGGGTATTTATAGGTGCCTGAGCGCCCAGCGTCTCGGATTAAGGACGCATGTGCCCTCAAGCGCCTAGGTCATTCTCGGAATATTCCCATAAAGCAGGGTTACAGACCGTCATTACATAAAAACATTTGCAAATCGGGCCCGTAATATAGCCAGCCGCGCAGGGCCTGTTACAATGGGCCGAATTCCACGTGGGCCTTCGTGTTCGACGAGGACGCGGGGCGGGGCGACCTCGTCGTAGGCCTTCGTCTTGCAACGTGTTGGACGAAGGGTGGGAGCTGCCGGTCGTTTTGCCTCCGTTGGTGCAGCGAGATTGACGAAGGCATCGAGCGAGGGGTAGTGTCTTCGCCTTCGCCCCAACAGAGGACTTGGACAGAGAAAGTCAGAGCTCATTGCCGTCGTGCGTCGTGGTCGGTCCTCATCGCCACCATGACATTATCATCGGTAAGACTACTACCATAACGTTAGTCGTCTCCTGGTATTCGAGTAGATGCCTACGGATTAGCTTTTGGGGCTCTAGAACGCCATCTGGTAGGGGCTCGCTGGAGACCTCCGCCGCGGTTGGTGTACTGCCGCGGCGCTTGACCGTCGGTCTGAGCGACGGGAGGAAGGAGATGGGTCCAGGTCCGCTAATCTGATGATGAATGGATAAGAATAGGAGATGACAGTCAGCGGTTGGATCTAATGGGAACGGTTGAGATTAGATGAGGATCCCCTTCGCGGCTCGGGCGGGTGGCCCGTTTGATCAGGATTCGAGGGTCGCGATGGAATCTCGGGTAATTAAATCTGGGCCGCTGCTTGGGGATCCAACGGTCTATGTCGCGTACCGGTTCACTTAATAGGTGATCTAATCTGGGCCGCTATATTTTGATCGGGTGGCTGTCGTGGCTCGATGCCCCTTCACCGTTTACATTTTATAAAAGAAACCCTCTGTTTTCATGAAACCAACCCGCCGTCCTCTTGGGGAATCCTGAGTCTTGGGGAGATTTGCGAGTTAGCCCCTGTAGTTTCTGATAATAGTGCGCCCAGTCCAGGAATTAAAGAAAATAGGAAAAAGAGATTTAGAAATTGATTTTGAGTATAGAAATAATTGTAAACTTGTATAATCCATAGAAAATTTCATATTAAGTCCAAATTAGCCCATTCTAGTTCCTATAATTTTGTAATATTATTGTTTATCATTTAGTGCCATTGTTTTGACATAAAAGTCACATTAAAATTGTTATCTTAATTAATCTTGTACTAAGCACATAGAATCTTTGGAAATCCATAACTTAAAATCTATAACTCCAAAATTAATAATTCCTGTTCCTGTGATCATATTTCAACATGTAGATTATTAATATGTATTTTGCATATATGTTTGGTGTAATGTTAATTTTGCCTATACACTGTTTGTCTGTATTGCTACGTCTAGCGGTGAGGTCACGTGTCATCCAAAGAGCAAGTTGGTACCTGAAATCTCAAGTGCCAGGCAAGTTGTGCCCTTAATCACTTCTTTTTACCCTCTAATGTTCTGATTAATCATAATGATCTGCATAGGTTAATTTTGATGGGACCCAATAGGTCACCCTAGTTTGACTATCTTTATGCCTTGTTTACCACTGAACTTTTTGGGTAGTACTTGCTAGTGCTATATGTGGTTTTGGGTATGGAGATGCATTATTCATGATTACACTTTTGTTATCAGTTGTTATTTACTGTTCATGATAAGATCATTATGTTAATTGGAACATGGAGCGACCCACCCGGGAAAACAGTGCTACCAAAAAGGGTTTAATGGGACGCCATTGGCTGATTAATTAGGAAAGCTAGTGAAAGACTACCTTACCCGAAAGGGGCAAGGGCAGTAGGGGAGTGGTCAGTGTAGGGAGGCCCTTGGGATGATTTTGCTGCGATGGCGGTCATGCGAGGGGTCCCTGCATTGGAGCTTCCTATAAACTGTAGCGGGTTTTCTGAAGCTAGTGGAACTTTGTAAAGGCCTCGTAGTGTTATCCTGCCTCGCCTCCTCGGTAGAGGTGTATGGGAAGTCGCGATCCCTTGGTAGATGGGTAGCATGACTTGTGGGTAAAGATGCGCAACCTCTGCAGAGTGTAAAACTGGTATATCAGCCGTGCTCACGGTCATGAGCAGCTCGGACCCTCACATGATTAATTTATGGAACTAAATTCAAATTGTCATATGCATCGCAGGTGATGTTGTTACTTTTGTTCTACTACTTAATTGGGTTGGTTTTTACTTATACTTAGTAATTGCTAATAAAATTTTGACCAACTTTAAAAGCAATGCTCAGCTTCAACCATCCTCTTTGGTAAGCCTTACACTTCACATGAGCTCCCACCTTTGGCAAGTTCATGCACATTATTCCCCACAACTTGTTGAGCTATGAACATATGTGAGCTCACTCTTGCTGTCTCACACCCCCCCACAGGTCAAGAACAGGTACCGCAGGATAAGGCGCATGGAGGATGCTGTGATGAGTACGTGAGAGGTCTAGGCCGTCGTCTCCCAGTCAACTTTGGGTTGCTGGACCGTTGTCTCCTTGTAATGTAATTATTTATTTATTTTGTATAGAACTTCTGTTATATAGTAAAGATGTGACATTTGATCCTGTGCCATGATTCATCATATGTGTGAGACTTGGTCCCAGCACACCTGGTTATGATGTTCCTGCCCAGGTCTTGGTGCCCCGAAACCCGGGTGTGACAGGTCCAGATATTTTGTTTGAAGCCGAAGAGAACATCAGAATGTTCCGAGAGAATTTAAAGGCAGCGCAGTCCATACAGTGAAGCTATGTTGACACCAGAAGAAAGGAGCTCAGTTTCGAAATGGGAGACTATGTCTACTTTAAGGTGTCACCCATCAAAGGAACCAAAAGGTTTGGAGTCAAAGGCAAGCTAGCACCCCGATATATTGGGCCGTATCAGATCCAAGCAAGACATAGAGAAGTGGCTTATCAACTCAGCTTACCAGAAAATCTATCCGCTGTTCACGATGTGTTCCATGTGTCTCAGTTGAAAAATGCTTGAGAGTGCCAGAAGAGCAGTTGCCAGCAGAGGATCTTTGAAGTTCAAGAAGATCTGACTTATATTGAGAAGCCAACTCAAATTCTGGAGACAGTAGATCGGGTCACCCGGAGAAGTACCATCAGGATGTGCAAAGTCAAATGGGGCCATCACTCAGAAGAAGAAGCAACCTGGGAAAGAGAAGACGATCTGAGAGCCAAGTACTTTGAGCTCTTTGCTAGCCAGCCCTGAATCTTGAGGGCGAGATTCTTTTAAGGGGGATAGGTCTATAACACTTGATTTTGGGGGTATAAAATTTCTTTCTAATTATCACCCAAAATCATGTGTTACTCTTCTTTTTCTCACTCTAGGTTTTCTCTCTCTCTAGATTCATTATCCCTTTCTCCTTTTTTTAGAGATAGCCTAAACTAGTGGAGGTTAATTATTTATTTTTGTCAAAACCTTATGAGTCATGACATGTTGCATCATGCTGAGCTTAAAATATTCTTTGAAGTGTTGCACATGTTTGAATTTATTTGAATTTGAAACCTAGTTTGAATTTGGATTTGAAAACCCTATAGAAAAAGAAATAGAAAAGGAATTAGAAAATCCAGAGAAAAAGAAAAAGATAAAGCAGCCCAGTCGGCCCACTAAGCCCAGCTAGGCCACGCGCCTGTGCCGCCTGATAGGCGGACCCCGCCTGTCAGCGGCAGTTCCCCTCTCCCCCCGCTCTCTCTATCTCTGTCACGCGGGCCCGGATTGCCAGTCGCTAAGCCGTTGCCCCGCGTGCCCCTTTCTTCTCTCTCTGTGTCGTGGGCCTGCCCTGTCAGTTCCGCCCCCTCCGCGCTCGCCGTGGTCCGGCGCGTGCGCACTCGTGCACGTCGCTGGATTTCTCGGCCACGACGCCCGCCCACGCGCCCAACTCCCTTCATAAAGCCCCGCCAGTGCCCCGCACACACCCCTCACCTCATTTCACGCAGCTTCGCCCTCTCTCGCGCTCTGCTCACGCCGCCAGCCACCGCTGGAGACCCACGCCCGTGCTCCCGGCCATCCAGCTCACCGGAGACCGCGCCATGCCTCCCCGAGCTCCGCCCCGAGGTGAGACACCCGTCCCAGTGCCCAATTTCCCTTATTGTGCTCTGTGCTTGGCCAATTTCACCTTCGCCGGTGCTCGGCCATGGTGGTCTGCCGTGCTCGCGTGGTGGCCGACCGATTTGGCCCGGTCTAGTTCACCGGAGTAGGTCCCTGTGTCACCCCTGCCTCTGCTGAAGCTAGCCCAGGCCTTAGCGCGCCTTAAGTCCCCTCCTCGTGGCCGGAATGGCCTCACCGGAGTTTCTCTGGCCCGCCCGAGGATTTCTCACTGTCGTTCTACCCTCTCTGCCCGTGGATTCATGGCCTCTTCCCCGCCACTGAGTTCGCTGTGGCGCCCTCTACCCCTCTGCCCAACTCCGGCGACCCCGGAGCCACCCTAGCTCGCGCCTGCCTCAACTCCGATGACCTCACCGCCGCGGAGAGGAGCGGCGCTGCTTCGCGCATGTCTGTTTCCCCGGTCTGATTTCCCCCATCTGATCTTGATCGCACGGCCCAGATCGGACCACGGGATACTGCTTCGCGTACGCGCGCCTGACACGCTGGCCCACCAGTCAGCGCAACCCGCAGCCGCTCATCCTTCCTGGTCTGATCTCCCCCGTCCGATCTTGATCGAATGGCTCGAACCCCCTCGGACCCCCCTCCGTCTGATCTCGATCGAACGGCTCGGACCCCTGCATCCGTCCGTTTCCCTCTAGCGCTGGGCCCGCTCGGTTAGCACGCTCTCCCCCTGTGTTGCTGGCACTCCCTGGCCCGCTTGTCAGTGCTCGCCCGCCCTCGCGCGTGCCCTCAGCCGCAGATCTAATCTCAGCTATTGGTTTTAGATCTGACGATTAGATTCACCCGATACCCCTTCACGTGGTTGTTTTATTAAAGAGACGCTCGGTTTACTAGAAATCAACCCGTCGTCCCTGGTTTTCGCGCGCAGGCCCCTGTAATCTTACATCTTACAGATTTAGCCCTGAACTTTTAAATATTCACAGAATTAGCCCTAATTTCATATTTTGAATTCCCAAACTTGTTTATTTCATAACTTTTGCATATGAACTCCAAATTTAGTGATTCAAATTGCAAAATATTCATAGAATTATTCTCTGTCTGAATAAAATGGTTTCATTTACTGCCTGCACACTCTAATTTTTAGGATTGAATATGAACTAAGGTAGATGTATTTTTATTTACTTAATAAAATAAATAAAAGGAGAACCCTAGAGATTTAAACCTGTTTAATCTTGTGAGACTAATAATGTGTATTACATGAAAGCATCTCTAGTCTAAATTTAGGTCATAATAAAAAAATTGAACTATGTTATGTACTTGTAAGTAACACCTAGGGGAAATAAAAACCTATTTTCAAAAAAAGTTAATGTATGTTATAGTTTATGTTATACCTTGGACTCATTATCCCTTACATAGTATTGTGTCTTTTTAAGATGTGTTCCAATGTTTGTACATGTTTGGTGTGATGTTCATTTGCACTTTCCAAATGTATTGAATGCATGCTCGCTTTATTTAGACAACAAGCAGTCCGAGGTCCCTGAGTGTGTTGTTGGAGACCTCCCTGAGCAACCACCTGGTGAAGGCAAGTGTCCTCTGACCTATTATGTCCTACATACTTTTATGATTCACTGTCCCACATTACTTTATGAAACCTAAGGATTGACTAGTCTGTATTCAGTTATCCTTGTTTACCTTTTGGGTTATCATGGTTAGCATGTTGCTATTGCCTTAACGTAATCAATGAACATGATGTGAACATTTATGATAAGATACTGTTATCCTGACTATGTGAATGATCTTGTGATACCTTAGGGGACTCAGGCATTTTTCCTGAGTACCTCTCCGTAAGGACCTGTTCATGGAGTGACCACCCGGGATAACAGTGCAACCATGAGGGTGGAATGGGACACCCTTAGCTGATTAATTAGATGAACCTGGGGGTGTAGTTGGCTTTGCCGGAGGGCCATCAATGGGAACCGGGGCGTAGTGCTCGCTCTGCCAAGGTTGGGGTGCAGAGGTTCTTTCGATTTGGTTTTGTTAGTCACACACCTTGGGGAGGTGTACTGCATTTGTACGACTGGCGAAACCTAACGAGCAGCTATGCACCAGGGGAGTCTTTGTAAAGGCTACGTAGTGAAACCTTGCCGACTCACCTTGGTAGTGTTTGAGGGTTTGATCGACCTAAGGCATAAAGGGATCATGACTTGTGGGTAAAGTGTACAACCTCTATAGAGTGTTAAAAACTGGTATATCAGTTGAGCTCACGGTAAAGAGCAGCCTTGGGATCCTCTTTGATTAGAAGAACTTTGGATACTGTTATGATGATGATTAACAATGATGCTATAAAATCTGATCTTTGGTATTTCCTCGTTTGAGGAAGTACTTTTGGGTAATAACTGGGTTTATTACTAAAAGTTGGCTCGACTAATAATAATAAATACTTGACTAACTTAAAAGCAATTGCTTGACCTCAACTCCACATACAGCTAGTCCACTTTAGCCAAACGTGACATTTGCAGAGTACGTTGATGTGTACTCACCCTTGCTTTACAAACCACCCCACCTCAGGTTGTCCCCACTGTACTCAGTGCTCAGGAGGTGATGCTGGCATCATGGAAGATTTCGAGGAGTTTCAGGACTACGATGAATTCTAGTTCTTTCTTAGTGGCAAACCCCCAGTCAGCTGCCTGTGTAGGCTTATCTTCTACGTTTCGTTACTCCGCACTTTGATGTTAATGTTAAACACTATGGTTATGTATTAGACTCTGTGGATGTCTTGGATGTCTTGATGTAATTAAGTACCTTTCCATTATTTAATTCGAGCATTGTGTGATGATGTCCAATTATGTAATCGCTGTGTTCGTGAGTTTATGATCCTGGCACGTACATGGTTCGCATTCGGTTTACCTTCCAAAACTGGGTGTGACAATGGCGAGGAAGACGATGGTGCTCATCCTTCGTTGCTACAGGGGTGAAGGAGGGTCACTTGGTTTGTTTGGGAGCCTTCGTACGAGAGCGAGGGTGTGAGCGAGGAAAGAGAAATTGGTGGGGATCATGGAGGAAGGGGGTTACTAAAAGTCTCCTAGAGGGGGGTGAATAGGCGTAATCTGAAATTTACAACTTTAAACACACACTACAAGCTGGAGTTAGTGTTAGAACTAAAATCAAGTCCGGGAGAGAGGGGTAACAAATCAAATGGAAATCAAGCGAATGAACACGGTGACTTGTTTTACCGAGGTTTGGTTCCAAAGGACCTAATCCCCGTTGAGGTGGTCACAAAGACCGGGTCTCTTTCAATCCTTTCCCTCTCTCAAACAGTCACTTAGACCGAGTGAGCTTTCTCCTTAATCAAACGGGTCACTTAGACCCCGCAAGGACCACCACACACTTAGGTGTCTCTTGCTTTGATTATAAGTCACTTGGGAACAAGAATGAGGAAGGAAGAAAGCGATCCAAACAACAAGAGCGCAAATGAACATGAACACACACTCTCTCAAGTCACTAGGTGGTTGGAATGAATTTGGGACTTGGAGAGGCTTTGATCTTTTGAATTATATCTAGGAGTGAAAGTACTAGCTCTTGTATTGAATGAGAACTTCAGAAAACTTGGATGCTTGGAGTTGTGGTAGTTGGGGGTATTTATAGCCCTCAACCACCAAGTAGCCATTGGGGAAGGCTGCTGGCGATGGGCGCACCGGACAGTCCGGTGCACCACCGGACAGGTCCTGCTCATTGTCCGGTGCGCCGCCACATCACCCAACCATTAGGGTTTGGACCGAAGTCGACCGTTGGAGCTTTGTCTCCTTGTGGCACTGGATAGTCCAGTGCCACACCGGACACTGTTCGGTGTGCCTTTGACTCTGCGGCTCTGACTCTACGCGCACTGTTCCTCTGTCAGCACCTTTTGCAGTCGACCGTTGCGCGATTTAGCCGTTGCTCCGCTGACACATTGGACAGTTCGGTGGCACACCGGATAGTCCGGTGAATTATAGCGAAGCGCGCCTGCTGAAACTTGAGAGTGGCTAGTTCAACCCTGTATGGGCCTGGTGCACTGAACACAGTCCGGTGGCACACCGGACAGTCCGGTGCGCCAGACCACAGCACACTTGGTTTCTTTTGCTCCTTTGAATTGGATCCCTAACTTGAATATTTATTGGTTTGTGTTGAACCTTTTTGCACCTGTAGAATATGTATTCTAGAGCAAACTAGTTAGTTCATATATTTGTGTTGGGCATTCCACCACCAAAATTAATTGTGGAAAAAGGTTAACCCAATTTCCCTTTCAATCTCCCCCTTTTTGGTGATAGATGCCAACACAAACCAAAGCAAATATATAAAGTGCAGAAATGAACTAGTTTGCATAAGGTAAGTGCATAGGTTACATGGAATTAAACCAATTGTTAATCTCACTAGATATGAATGGATTGCTTTCTTTTATTTAATATTTTGGACCACATTTGCACCACTTGTTTTGTTTTTGCATATCTTTTTGGAAAATCTTTTCAAAGTCTTTTGCAAATAGTCAAAGGTATATGAATAAGATAGCAAGAAGCATTTTCAAGATTTGAAATTTCTCTCCCTGTTTCAAATGCTTTTCCTTTGACTAAACAAAACTCCCCCTGAATGAAATTCTCCTCTTAGTTTTCAAGAGGGTTTTACTAGATACCAACTTTGAATATCTATCTTTAAATATACCTAATTGAAGAAAATTGTCATTGCAAGATACCAATTGAAGTTTAAAACAATACCAATTGAGATTTTGCTTTCTCGGGATAAGGTTAATTATTGAGATATTGCCATGACATAGATACCAATGAAAAATATCAATTAAATCTTTATTTTGAAAATTTTGAAATTGGTGGTGCGGTCCTTTTGCTTTGGGCTTAATATTTTCTCCCCCTTTGGCATTAATCGCCAAAAGCGGAGACTTTGAGAGCCTTTCACCCCATTGGTACAAGTAAATAAGAGTGAAGGATTGTACCAATTTGGAGTGAGCGGAGTAGCGACGAAGGGTAAATGATACCATTAGAATGGAGTGGAAGCCTTGATTTCGCCTAATACTCAATTTCCCTTTCAATCTACAACTTAGTATAGAAATACACTTGAAGACACATTAGTCGTAGTCTTGGTACATAAATAATAAGAAATATGCATTTGTACCAATGAGATATGATCAAAGGTACATAAATGAGCTATGTGTGCAATGATTCAATCAAAATTCTAAGAATCAAGAATATTTAGCTCATTTCTAAGTTTGCTAAAGGTTTTCTCATCTAAAGGCTTGGTAAAGATATCGTCTAATTGATTCTTGGTGTTTACCTAAGGTATTTCGATATCCTTCCTTTGTTGGCAATCCCTCAAAAAGTGATACCGAATGTCTATGTGCTTAGTACGGCTATGTTCAACGGGATTATCCGCTATACGGATTGCACTCTCATTGTCACATAGGAGAGGGACTTTGCTCAATTTGTAGCCATAGTCCCTGAGGGTTTGCCTCATCCAAAGTAGTTGTGCACAACAATGGCCTGTGGCAATGTACTCGGCTTCAGCGGTACAAAGAGCTACTGAGTTTTGTTTCTTTGAAGCCCAAGACACTAGGGATCTCCCTAGAAACTGACAAGTCCCTGATGTACTCTTCCTATCAATTTTACACCCAGCCCAATCGGCATCGGAATATCCTATTAAATCAAAAGTTGATCCCTTGGGGTACCAAAGCCCAAACTTAGGAGTGTAAACTAAATACCTCATGATTCTCTTCACGGACCTAAGGTGAACCTTACACACATGCATACAGAAAGTATAATATCCGGTCAAGATGCACATAAATAGAGTAAAGATCCTATCATCGATCGGTATACCTTTTGATCTACGAATTTACCTCCCGTGTCGAGGTTGAGATGCCCATTGGTTCCCATGTGTGTCTTGATGGGTTTGCCATCCTTCATCCCAAATTTCTTAAGAATGTCTTGAATGTACTTTGTTTGGCTGATGAAGGTGCCTTCCTGGAGTTGCTTGATTTGAAATCCAAGGAAATACTTCAACTCCCCCATCATAGACATCTCGAATTTCTGTATCATGATCCTACTAAACTTATCACAAGTTGATTTGTTAGTAGACCCAAATATGATATCATCAACATAAATTTGGCATACAAACAAATCTTTTGCAACAGTTTTAGTAAAGAGGGTAGGATCGGCTTTTCCGACTTTGAAGCCATTAGTGATTAGAAAATCTTGTGGGCATTCATACCTTGCTCTTGGGGCTTGCCTGAGCCCATAAAGCACCTTTGAGAGTTTATACATGTGATTAAGGTACTCACTGTCTTCAAAGCCGGGAGGTTGCTCAACATAGCCCTCTTCCTTGATAGGTCCATTGAGGAAGGCACTTTTCACGTCCATTTGATAGAGCTTAAAGCCATGGTAAGTAGCATAGGCAAATAATATACGAATTGACTCAAGCCTAACTATGAGTGCATAAGTTACATCGAAGTCCAAACCTTCGACTTGTGAATAACCCTTGGCCACAAGTCGGGCTTTGTTTGTTGTCACCACACCATGCTCGTCTTTCTTGTTGCGGAATACCCATTTGGTACCTACAACATTTTGATTAGGACATGGAACTAAATGCCATACCTCATTCCTTGTGAAGTTGTTGAGTTCCTCTTGCATTGCCAGCACCCAATCTAGATCTCTTAGTGCATCCTCTATCATGTTTTGCTCAATAGAGGAAACAAAAGAGTAATGTTCACAGAAATGAGCATCTCGAGATCTAGTGGTTACCCCCTTATGAATGTCACTGAGGATGGAATTGATGGGGTGACCTCGTTGAATTTCTTGGTGGACTCTTGGGTGTGGCGGTCTTTGACCCTAAATTTCTTGATCATCTTCCTTGTCTTCATTAACTTCATCTCCCCCTTGATCATTGTCCTCCTCTTGAGGTGGCTCATCCTCCTGATCTTCATCATCTTGAGCCCGTTCCCCATCTTGGGTTGGTGGAGATGCTTGTATGGAAGACGACATTTGATCTTGTGCTTGTGTGGGCTCTTCATATTCCATAGGATACACATCCCCAATGGACATGTTCCTTAGCGCGACGCACAGAGCCTCTTCATCATCTAATTCATCAAGATCAATTTGCTCCACTTGGGAGCCATTAGTCTCATCAAACACAATGTCACAAGAAACCTCAACTAATCTAGTGGATTTTTTGAAGACTCTATATGGTCATAACCTAGTAAAAAGCCTTCTACAGCCTTAGGATCAAATTTAGATTTTCTACCTTTTTTAATAAGAATAAAACATTTGCTACCAAAGACTCTAAAATATGAAACATTGGGCTTTTTACCAGTGAAGAGTTAATATGATGTCTTCTTGAGGATTCGGTGAAGGTAGAGCCAGTTGATGGAGTAGCAGGCGACGTTAATTGCCTCAGCCCAAAACCGGTCCAGAGTCTTGTACTCATCAAGCATGGTTCTTGCCATGTCAAGTAGAGTTCTATTCTTCCTCTCTACTACACCATTTTGTTGAGGTGTGTAGGGAGAAGAGAACTCATGCTTAATGCCTCATCCTCAAGAAAGCCTTCGATTTGAGAGTTCTTGAACTCCGTCCCATTGTCGCTTCTTATCTTTTTGATCCTTAATCTGAACTCGTTTTGAGCTCGTCTTAAGAATCCCTTTAAGGTCTCTTGGGTTTGTGATTTTTCCTACAAAAAGAATACCCAAGTGAAGCGAGAATAATCATCCACAATAACAAGACAGTACTTACTCTCGCCGATGCTTATGTAAGCGATCAGGCCGAATAAATCCATGTCGAGTAGTTCAAGCGACTTGTCTATTGTTATAATGTTCTTGTGTGGATGATGGGCGCCAACTTTCTTTCCTGCTTGACATGCGCAACAAACCCTGTCTTTCTCAAAATGAACATTTGTTAGTCCTAAAATGTGTTCTTCCTTTAGAAGCTTATGAAGATTCTTCATTCCAACATGGGCTAGTCGATGATGCCAGAGCCAACCCATATTAGTGTTAGCAATTAAACAAGTGTTGAGTTCAGTTAAGTTTTCATTAAAATCAACTAAATATAGCTGACCCTCCAACACTCCCTTAAATGCTATTGAATCGTCACTTCTTCTAAAGACAGTAACGCCTATATCTGTAAAAAGACAGTTGTAGCCCATTTTACATAATTGAGAAACAAAAAGCAAATTGTAATCTAAAGAATCTACAAGAAAAACATTGGAAATAGAATGGTCAGGTGATATAGCAATTTTACCCAAACCTTTGACCAAACCTTGATTTCCATCGCCGAATGTGATAGCTCATTGGGGATCTTCGTTTTTCTCATAGGAGGAGAACATTCTCTTCTCCCCTGTCATGTGGTTTGTGCATCCGCTATCGATTATCCAACTTGAACCACCAGATGCATAAACCTACAAAACAATTTTAGCCCTTGTTCTTAGGTACCTAAATAGTCTTGGGTCCTTTGACGTTAGAAACAAGCACCTTGGGTACCCAAACACAAGTCTTTGAACTCTTGTGTTTTCCCCCAACATATTTGGCAACTACTTTGCCTGATTTGTTAGTTAGCACATAGGAAGCATCAAAAGTTTTAAATGAAATGTTATGTTCATTTGATGCAACATGAGTTTTCTTTTTAGGCAATTTAACATTAATTGATTGCCTAGAGCTAGAAGCCTCATTTTTATACATAAATGCATGATGAGAGACAGTGTGAGGTTTTCTAGCATGAATTTTCCTAATTTTGTGCTAAAGATAATTAGCAGGATATAAAATGCAGCCTTCATTATCCTGAACCATGGGAGCTTTGCCCTTTACAAAATTAGACAATCTTTTGGTGGCATTAAGCTTAACATTGTTTTCGTGTTGGAAACCAATGCCATCCTTAATGCCAGGGCGTCTCCCATTATAGAGCATGCTTCTAGCAAATTTAAACTTTTCATTTTCAAGTTCATGCTCATTAATTTTTAGAGTTAATTTAGCTATGTGATCATTTTGTTGTTTAATCATGGCAAGGTGATCATCCATAGCTTCTATATTAACATCTCTACATCTAGTGCAAATAAAAACATGATCAACAGTGGATGTAGAGGGTTAGCAAACATTTAATTCTTCTATCTTAGCATTTAATCTTTCATTCTCATCTCTAAGACAGGTAATAGAATCATTGCAAACATTTAATTCTTTATCCTTAGAAATTAGGCTAGCATTTTCATTCCTAAGGCTAGAAATAGAATCATGACAAATGCTAAGCTCCTTACTTAAGTTTTCACATCTTTCTACTTCCTGAGCATAAGCATTTTTCAATTTAACATGTTTTTTTGTTTTCTTTAATAAGGAAGCCCTCTTGGCTTTCCAAGAGATCATCCTTCTCATGAATAACTTCTATTAATTCATTTAATTTTTTCTTTTGTTCCATGCTGAGGTTGGCAAAAAGAGTAAGCAAATCATCTTCATCTTCACTAGAGCTACCCTCATCACTAGATGTTGTATATTTGGGGGTGGCTCTAGATTGTACCTTCTTTTTCTTGCCGTCTTTAGCCATGAAACATTTGTGGCCGACGTTGGGGAAGAGGAGGCCCTTGCTAACGGCGATGTTGGCGGCGTCCTCGTCGGTGGAGCTCTCGTCAGAGTCCCATTCCCGACACACGTGGGCATCGCCGCCCTTCCTTTTGTAGTACCTCTTCTTTTCTTTCTTCTTCCCCTTCTTGTCGTCGCCGCTGTCACTATCACTTGAATTTGGACATTTAGCAATAAAATGACCGGGCTTACCACATTTGTAGCACACCGTTTTGGAGTGGGGTTTGTAGTCCTTCCCCCTCCTATGCTTGAGGATTTGCAGAAGCTCTTGATGATGAGCGCCTTCTCCTCATTATCGAGCTTGGAGGCGTCGATTGGAAGCCTACTTGGTGTAGACTCCCTCTTCTCTTCTTTTGTCGCTTTGAATGTGATGGGTTGCACCTCGGGTGTGGAGGTGGCACCTTGCTCCAAGTTGACGATGTGTTTGGAGTCTTTGATCATTAGCTCAAAGCTCACAAACTTGCCAATAACCTCCTCAGGAGACATTAGTTTATATCTAGGATCCTCATGTATTAATTGAACTTGAGTAGGATTACGAAATACGAGGGATCTAAGAATAACCTTGACCATTTCATGGTCATCCCATTTGGTGCTCCCGAGGTTGCGCACTTGGTTCACCATTGTCTTTAGCCGGTTGTACATTGCTTGGGGCTCTTCTCCTTTGTTGAGGACGAACCGACCGAGCTCCCCCTTGATTGTCTCCCGCTTGGTGATCTTGGTCACCTTGTCCCCTTCGTGCGCGGTCTTGAGCACATCCCAAATTTCTTTGGCACTCTTTAACCCTTGTACCTTGTTATACTCCTCTCGACACAAGGAGGCGAGGAGTATAGACGTGGCTTGGGAGTTAAAGTGTCGTATTTGGGCGGCCTCGTCTGAGTCATAGTCCTTATCCCCCACCTGTGGTACCTGCGCTCCAAATTCAACTATATCCCAAATGCTTTCGTGGAGTGAGGTTAGGTGATGCCTCATTTTATCACTCCACATACAATAATCTTTACTATCAAAATATGGTGGTTTGCCTAAGGGAACGGAAAGTAAAGGAGCACGCTTTGAAATACGGGGATAACGAAGTGGCATCTTACTATACTTCTTGCGCTCATAGTTCTTAGAAGCAACGGATGAGTCAGAACTTGATGAAGTGGAGGGTGACGAAGAGTCGGTCTCGTAGTAGACCACCTTCTTCATCTTCTTCTTCTTGTCACCCTTCCGATGCGTCTTGTTGGAGGAAGAGGATTCCTCCTTATGCTTGTGGCCAGACTCCCTTGAGAGGGTTCTCCCCGAGCTTGCGAGCTTGTCGCCGGTCACGATCTCCCTCTTGGCGTGTTCTCCTGACATCACTTTGAGTTGTTAGACTCTAATGAAGCATTAGGCTCTGATACCCATTGAAAGTCGCCTAGAGGGGGTGAATAGGCGTAATCTGAAATTTACAACTTTAAACACACACTACAAGCCAGGGTTAGCATTAGAACTAAAATCAAGTCTAGGAGAGAGGGGAAAATAAATCAAATGGAAATCAAGCGGATGAACACGGTGATTTGTTTTACCGAGGTTCGGTTCTAAAGAACCTAATCCCCGTTGAGGTGGTCACAAAGACCAGGTCTCTTTCAACCCTTTCCCTCTCTCAAACGGTCACTTAGACTGATTGAGCTTTCTCCTTAATCAAATGGGTCACTTAGACCCCGCAAGGACCACCACACACTTAGGTGTCTCTTGCTTTGATTACAAGTCACTTGGGAACAAGAATGAGGAAGGAAGAAAGTGATCCAAGCAACATGAGCGCAAATGAACACGAACACACACTCTCTCAAGTCACTAGGTGGTTGGAATGAATTTGGGACTTGGAGAGGCTTTGATCTTTTGAATTGTGTCTAGGAGTGAATGTACTAGCTCTTGTATTGAATGAGAACTTTAGAAAACTTGGATGCTTGGAGTTGTGGTGGTTGGGGGGTATTTATAGCCCTCAACCACCAAGTAGCCATTGGAGAAGGCTGCTGGCGATGGGCGCACCGGACAGTCCGGTGCGCCACCGGACAGGTCCTGTTCACTGTCCGGTGCGCCGCCACGTCACCCAACCGTTAGGGTTCAGAGCGAAGTGGACCGTTGAAGCTTTGTCTCCTTGCGGCACCGGACAGTCCGGTGCCACACTAGACACTGTCCGGTGCGCCTCTGAAAGCCGCCTAGAGGGGGGTGAATAGGCGTAATCTGAAATTTACAACTTTAAATACACACTACAAGCCGGGGTTAGCGTTAGAACTTAAAACAAGTCCGAGAGAGAGGGGAAAACAAATCAACAAAGAAATAAAGCGAGTGAACATGGTGATTTGTTTTACAGAAGTTCGGTTCTAAAAAACCTTGTCCCCGTTGAGGTGGTCACAAAGACCGGGTCTCTTTCAACCCTTTCCCTCTCTCAAACGGTCACTTAGACCGAGTGAGCCTTCTTCCTTAATCTCACGGGTCACTTAGACCCCGCAAGGATCACCACACAATTGGTTTCTCTTGCCTTGCTTACAAAGCACTTGAGAGTAAGAATTGAAAAGAAAAAGAAGGCCAAGCCAAACAAACAAGAGCAACAAATTAACACAAGAGATCCTCTCACAAGTCCTAATGCACTAGAGTTGATTTGGGGACAGTCCGGTGTGCCTTTCCTTAGCACACTCAAGTTTCTTTTGCTCCTTTGTATTTGATCCCTAACTTGATTATTTATTGGTTTGTGTTGAACCTTTATGCACCTGTAGAACATGTATTGTAGAGCAAACTAGTTAGTCCATAGATTTGTGTTGGGCATTTCAACCACCAAAACTAATTGTGGGAAAAGGTAATCCTATTTCCCTTTCAATCTCCCCCTTTTTGGTGATTGATGCCAACACAAACCAAAGCAAATATATAAAGTGCAGAAATGAACTAGTTTGCATAAGGTAAGTACATAGGTTACTTAGAATTAAACCAATTTGATAATTTCACTAGATATGAATGGATTGCTTTCTTTTATTTAACATTTTGGACCACATTTGCACCACTTGTTTTGTTTTTGCAAATCCTTTTGGAAAATCTTTTCAAAGTCTTTTGCAAATAGTCAAAGGTATAGAAATAAGATTGCAAAAAGCATTTTCAAGATTTGAAATTTTCTCCCCCTGTTTCAAATGCTTTTCCTTTGACTAAACAAAACTCTCCCTGAATGAAATTCTCCTCTTAGATTTCAAGAGGGTTTTAATAGATACTAATTTTGAATATCTTCCTTTAAATATATCAATTAGATACCAATTTGAAATATACCAATTTAAAAATTTTGAAACACAATTTTAAAATTTGGTGGTGGTGCGGTCCTTTTGCTTTGGGCTTAATATTTTCTCCCCCTTTGGCATGAATCGCCAAAAACAGAGACTTTGAGAGCCCTATTTATATTTTCTCCCCCATTGATAAAAGAAATGTAAGTGAAAGAGTATACCAATTGGAGAGATGACGGAATATCGACAAAGGGTAGATAATACCGATGGAGTTGAGTGGAAGCGACGTCTTTGCCGAATACTCCATTTCCCTTTCAATCTAAGACTTAATACAAAAGATGCTCATTGAACTATATTAGTCTTAGCTTAGGCACAAGAAGAATAAGAAATATATGTGCCAAAGGAAAGAGACATGATCAAAGCTATATAAAATAGCTATGTGTGCAATGTTTCAATCAAAATTCCGAGAATCAAGAATATTTAGCTCATTCCTAAATTTGCTAAAGATTTTCTCATCTAAAGGCTTGGTAAAGATATCGGCTAATTGTTCTTTGGTGCTAACATAAGCAATTTCGATATCCCCCCTTTGTTGGTGATCTCTCAAAAAGTGATACCGAATGTCTATGTACTTAGTGCGGCTGTGTTCAACGGGATTATCCGCCATGCGGATTGCACTCTCGTTGTCACATAGGAGAGGGACTTTGCTCAATTTGTAGCCATAGTCCCTGAGGGTTTGCCTCATCCAAAGTAATTGCGCACAGCAATGGCCTGCAGCAATGTACTCGGCTTTGGCAGTGGAAAGAGCTACTGAATTTTGTTTCTTTGAGGCCCAAGACACTAGGGATCTCCCCAGAAACTGACAAGTCCCTGATGTGCTTTTCCTATCAATTTTACACCCTGCCCAATCGGCAACGGAATATCCTATTAAATCAAAAGAGGATCCCTTGGGGTACCAAAGCCCAAACTTAGGAGTGTAAACTAAATACCTCATGATTCTCTTCACGGCCCTAAGGTGAACTTCCTTAGGATCGGCCTGAAATATTGCACACATGCATATGGAAAGCATAATGTCTGGTCGAGATGCACATAAATAGAGTAAAGATCCTATCATCGACCGGTATACCTTTTGATCTACGGACTTACCTCCCGTGTCGAGGTCGAGATGCCCATTTGTTCCCATGTGTGTCTTGATGGGCTTGGCATCCTTCATTCCAAACTTGTTAAGTATGTCTTGAATGTACTTTCTTTGGCTGATGAATGTGCCTTGGAGTTGCTTGACTTGAAATCCTAGGAAATACTTCAACTCCCCCATCACAGACATCTCAAATTTTTGTATCATGATCCTACTAAACTCTTCACAAGTAGATTTGTTAGTAGACCCAAATATGATATCATCAACATAAATTTGGCATATAAACAAATCTTTTGCAATAGTTTTAGTAAAGAGTGTAGGATCGGCTTTTCCGACTTTGAAGCCATTAGTGATAAGGAAATCTCGCAGGCATTCATACCATGCTCTTGGGGCTTTCTTGAGCCTATAAAGCGCCTTTGAGAGTTTATACACATGGTTAGGGTACTCGCTATCTTCAAAGCCGGGAGGTTGCTCAACATACACCTCTTCCTTGATTGGTCCATTGAGGAAGGCACTTTTCACGTCCATTTGATAGAGCTTAAAGCCATGGTAAGTAGCATAGGCAAGTAATATGCGAATTGACTCAAGCCTAGCTACGGGTGCGTAAGTTTCATCAAAGTCCAAACCTTCGACTTGTGAATAACCTTTGGCCACAAGCCGGGCTTTGTTTCTTGTCACCACACCATGCTCATCTTGCTTGTTGCGGAATACCCATTTGGTACCTACAATATTTTGATTAGGACGTGGAACCAAATGCCATACCTCATTCCTCGTGAAGTTGTTGAGCTCCTCTTGCATAGCCAGCACCCAATCCGGATCTCTTAGTGCATCCTCCACCCTATATGGCTCAATAGAGGACACAAAACAGTAATGCTCACAGAAATGTGCAAATCGAGATCTAGTGGTTAGCCCCTTATGAATGTCACCAAGGATGGAGTTGACGGGGTGATCTCTTTGAATTGCTTGGTGGACTCTTGGGTGTGGCGGTCTTTGACCCTGAATTTCTTGATCATCTTCCTTGTCTTTATTATTATCATCTCCCCCTTGATCATCGTCCTCCTCTTGAGGTTGCTCATCCTCTTGACCTTCATCACCTTTAGCATGTTCCTCATCTTGAGTTGGTGGAGATCTTGCATGGAAGATGACGTTTGATCTTGTGCTTGTGGAGGCTCTTCGGATTCCTTAGGACACACATCCCCAATGGACATGTTCCTTAGCGCGACGCATGGAGCCTCTTCATCATCTAGTTCATCAAGATCAACTTGCTCCACTTGGGAGCCATTAGTCTCATCAAACACAATGTCACAAGAAACCTCAACTAATCCAGTGGATTTGTTGAAGACTCTATATGCCCTTGTGTTTGAGTCATAACCTAGTAAAAAGCCTTCTACAGCCTTAGGAGCAAATTTAGATTTTCTACCTCTTTTAACTAGAATAAAACATTTTCTACCAAAGACTCTAAAATATGAAACATTGGGCTTTTTACCAGTGAGGAGTTCGTATGATGTCTTCTTGAGGATTCGGTGAAGATATAACTAGTTGATGGAGTAGCAGGCGGTGTTAATCGCCTCAGCCCAAAACTGGTCCAGTGTCTTGTACTCATCAAACATGGTCCTTGCCATGTCTAGTAGAGTTCTATTCTTCCTTTCCACTACACCATTTTATTGAGGTGTGTAGGGAGAAGAGAACTCATGCTTGATGCCCTCGTCCTCAAGAAATCCTTCTATTTGTGAATTCTTGAACTCCGTCCCATTATCGCTTCTTATTTTCGTGATCCTTAATCCGAACTCATTTTGAGCCTGTCTCAAGAATCCTTTTAAGGTCTCTTGGGTTTGTGATTTTTCCTGCAAAAAGAATACCCAAGTGAAGCGAGAATAATCATCCACAATAACAAGAGTACTTACTCCCACTGATGCTTATGTAAGCTATCGGGCCGAATAAATCCATGTGGAGTAGCTTGAGTGGCATGTCAGTTGTCATGATGTTCTTGTGTGGATGATGGGCGCCAACTTGCTTTCCTGCTTGACATGCGCTACAAACCCTGTCTTTCTCAAAATGAACATTTGTTAGTCCCAAAATGTGTTCTCCCTTTAGAAGCTTGTGAAGATTCTTCATTCCAACATGGGCTAGTCGGCGATGCCAGAGCCAACCCATATTAGTCTTAGAAATTAAACAAGTGTTGAGTTCAGCTGTGTTCTCATTAAAATCAACTAAATATAGCTGACCCTCTAACACTCCCTTAAATGCTATTGAATCGTCACTTCTTCTAAAGATAGTAACACCTACATCTATAAAAAGACAGTTGTAGCCCATTTTGCATAATTGAGAAACAGAAAGTAAATTGTAATCTAAAGAATCTACAAGAAAACATTTGAAATGGAGTGGTCAGGGGATATAGCAATTTTACCCAAACCTTTGACCAATCCTTGATTTCCATCCTCGAATGTGATAGCTCGTTGGGGATCTTGGTTTTTCTCGTAGGAGGAGAACGTTCTCTTCTCCCCTGTCATGTGGTTTGTGCATCCTCTATCAATTATCCAAGTTGAACCCCAGATGCATAACCCTGCAAAACAATTTAGGCCTTGTTCTTAGGTACCCAAACAGTCTTGGGTCCTTTCACGTTAGAAACAAGCACCTTGGGTACCCAAACACAAGTCTTTGATTCCTTGTGTTTGTCCCCAACATATTTGGCAACTACTTTGCCTAATTTGTTAGTAAGCACATATGATGCATCAAAAGTCTTAAATGAAATGTTATGCTCATTTGATGCAGCAGGAGTTTTCTTTTTAGGCAATTTAACATGAGTTGATTGCCTAGAGCTAGAAGCCTCATTTTTATACATAAATGCATGGTGAGAAATGTTATGAGGTTTCCTAGCATGAATTCTCCTAATTTTGTGCTCAAGATAATTAGCAGGATAACTAGACAATCTTTTAGGGGCATTGTGCTTGACATTGCTCCCCTGTTGGAAACCAATGCCATCCTTAATGCCAGGGCGTCTCCCATTATAGAGCATGCTTCTAGCAAATTTAAACTTTTCATTTTCAATTTCATGCTCATTAATTTTAGCAGTTAATTGAGCTATATGATCATTTTGTTGTTTGATAAGAGCAAGGTGATCATTAATAGCTTCAACATTTATATCTCTACATCTAGTGCAAATAGAAACATGCTCGACAGTAGATGTAGAGGGTTTGCAAACATTTAATTCATCTATCTTAGCATGTAATATGGCATTCTCATTTCTAAGACAGGAAATAGAATCATTGCAAGCATTTAACTCTCTAACCTTAGAAAGTAAACTAGCATTTTCAGTCCTAAGGTTAGAAATTGATTCATTCAGTTTATCAATCTTAGCATTTAAACTAGCATTTTCATTTCTAAGACTGGTAGTTGAATCATGGCAAATGCTAAGCTCTTTAGTAAGGTTTTCACATTTCTCTACTTCCTGAGCATAAGCATTTTTCACTTTAACATGTTTTTTGTCACACCTGGTTTTGGAAGGTAAACCGAATGCGAACCATGTACATGCCAGGATTAGAACTCACGTACACAGCGATTACATAATTGGACATCATCACATAATGCACGAATTAAATAATGAAAAAGGGTACTTAATTACATCAAGATGTCCAAGACATCCATAGAGTCTAATACATAATCATAGTGTTCAACAATAATATCAAAGTACGGAGTAATGAAACGTAGAAGATAAGCCTACACAAGCAGCTGACTGGGGGTTTGCCACTAAAGTAAACTAGAAATCGTCGTATTCCTAGAACTCCTCAAAGTCTTCCATGTTGCCAGCTTCACCTCCTGAGCACTGAGTACAATGGGGACAACCTGAGGTGGGGTGGTTTGTAAAGCAAGGGTGAGTACACTTCAACATACTCAGCAAATGTCCCATTTGGCTAAAGTGGACTTGCTGTATGTGGAGTTAAGGTTAAGTAGTTGCTTTTAGTTGGTAAAGTTTTATTACTATAAGTAGAGCCAAATTTTAGTAATAACCCAGTTATTACCCAGAGGCACTCCCTCCAAGAGGAAATACCAGAGATCAGATTTATAACCATCATTGCTAATCATCATCATAAAAGCAATCAAAGTTCTTCTAATCGAAGAGGATCCCAAGGCTGCTCATAACCGTGAGCACGACTGATATACCGGTTTCTAACACTTTGCAGAGGTTGCACACTTTACCCACAAGCCGTGATTCCCATTCTGCCTGGGGTTCTAGCCTCCCCTTTGATCACTACCAAGGTGACCTAGCAGGGTCTCACTATGTAGCCTTTACAAAGATTTCCCAGAGGTCATAGTCACCCGTTAGGTTTCTCCAGTTTGATAAACATAGTACATCTCCCCAGAGGAAAGGTGACTAACAAAACCAAATCAAAGAACCTCTACAACCAGCCTCGGCAGAGCAAGTACTGTGCCCAGACCCCATTGACGGCCCTACGGCGAAGCCAACTACTCCTCTGGTTCCTCTAATTAATCAGCTAAGGGCATCCCATTCCACCCTCATGGTTGCACTGTTATCCCGGGTTGTCAATCCCCAAACAGGTCCTTACGGAGAGGTACTCAGGAAACAGCCTGAGCCCCCTAAAGTAATCATAAGAACCTCATCAGGATAACATCATCGTATCATAAAAGATCACATCATGTTCATTGATTAAGTTAAAGCAATAGCATAAGCTAACCATGATTAACCCATAAAGGTAAACAAGGGTAAGGTAAATACAGACTAGTCAATCCTTAAGTTTCAATAATGTAATGTGGGACAGTGAATTATAAAGTAAAGTAGGACATGATGGGTCTGAGGACACTTGCCTTCACCAGGTTGTTGCTCAAAGGGATCTTCGGCAACACACTCAGGAACCATGAGCTGCTCGTTGTCTAAATAAAGCGATCATACATTCAATACATTTGGAAAGTACAAATGAACATCACATCAAGCATGTACCAACATTGGAACACATCTCAAAAGGTATAGTATTAAATAAAGGAGAATGGGATCAAATTATAAAGTGAACTAATCTTAATTAGGAGTTGATTACTCTCTAAGTGTTTGGAACATATCTCAAAAAGGTAAAGTAATAATTTAAACAAAGAAAAATATTAAATTATAAGATGGACTAATCTCATTTAGGAATTGATTATTCTTTAAGGGTTGTCCATAATTACATACTTAATTCTATTTATTACATCAAGACCTAAAGGTTAAACCAAAAATGAATTCATGTAATGCATATCACTAATCTCACAAGATTAAATATAATTTAACTCTTAGGATTCTCCTTTTATTTATTTCATTAAATGAATACATCAACATATACTTTAATACTATATTCTAAGTGTACAATTAAAGTATACAGACTACAGTTTGTCATATTTTATTTGAATAGAGAATAATTTTATGAACATTTTGCAATTTTAATCACTAAATTTGGAGTTCATATGAAAAAGATATGAAATAAACAAGTTTTGAAGTTTGAAATATGAAATTAGGGCTAAATCTGTGAATAACTAAAAGTACAGGGGGTTCATTAAAACAAATCAGGGGCCTGCGCGTTAAAACAGAGGACGGCAGGTTGATTTCCTAAAACCAGGGGGCTCTTAAGCAAAACTCACACGCAAAGGGGTACGGGGTAACCTTGGCCATCGGATGAGAGATCAGCAGCCCAGATTAGATCGCGCAGGCACGGGGGCGTGGACGCGGCTGACAAGCGGGGCCAGGGCGTCAGCGGGACAGGGCAGGCTGACCAGTCGGGCCCAGAGGCAGAGGCGCGGGTGAGGGGGAGAGAGAGGGGCGGTCAGATCTAAATCGAAGGGCTGGGATTAGATCCACTCGGGTTAAGTCTAAACTGCCCGATCTCGGACGGACGCCCGAGATCTAATGGCCAGGGGCAGACACGGGCGCGGTGGCGCCGCTCGGTCCCACGGCGAGAGCTCGCCAGAGACGAGGGGGCTAGCCACGGCGGGGTTCCAGTGGCTTGGGGACTAGCCTGGGCGCGATTCGGGCGGTTTGGCGGGTTCAGCCATGGCCTTCACGCTGGCGCAGGGGCACTAGAGAGCGCAGACCATGGCAGGGCGGGCTAACGGCGGCGCGGGATGGCTCCGACGAGCAATCACGCGAGCAACAGAGCAGGGATGACCAAATTAATGGTATGGGCGGGTTGCTCACCTCGAGGGGAAGTGCTAGAGTCGCAAAGCAATGACGGAGGCGCAAGGACGCGACAGTGTGACGGCGGCAGGACTCCGGCTGCGCAAGGATCTCTCCAGTGAGCGCGGACCGGACAAATCAGAGAGGGAAGGGCACATCGAAGGGTGTCCCGAGCAGCTGACAGCGAGGCAGAACTCACAGTGCCACTAGACGGGGCGCGGACGCGACGGTGGCCATAGAATAGGCAGCGGTTGACGGCGGGAGGTGGCGGAGCTCCCTGCTTGCGTGGGCAGAGCGAGAGAGAGGGCAAGAGGGTTTGGCAGAGGGCGCCAATGAGCAAGGGGAGGTGTGCAAGCAGGGCGCGGGGCTCAAAAGGGGCGCGGGCGCAGGGACATGGCCGGAGAACGCGTGGACGTGGGCGCATCCATGGCGGGGAGATCGTGGGCGAGAGGTTAGGGACGGCTGACAGGTGGAGACGGTGGGACAGAGAGAGAGGGCACGAGGAAAAGAACGGCGCCGACAGCTCGGCCCCACAGAGCAGCGAGAGTGTGAGGGAGTGAGCGCGCTCGGGTTAGTGCCGATAGGCGGGGCCCGCCTGTCAGGCACCAAGGGCACGCGGGTTGGGCTTATTGGGCTGGCTTGGGCCGAAATGGCCTTTTCCTTTTTCCTGGAATTTCTATTGCCTTTTCTATTTATTTTCTCTAGGGTTTTCAATTCAAATTCAAATCAACTTTCAAATTCAAACCAAATCAAATATGTGCAACAATTCAAAGAATATTTAGGCTCAATATGATGTAACATTCCATGACTCATATGTTTTGGGCAAAACAAAATAAATAATCCTTCACTAATACAACTAACTCTACTTAAAAGAAAAAGAGAGGGAGAAAGCTAAAGAGAGAGAGAAACTAGAGTGAGATAGAGAAAAGTAACACCAGAATTTGGATGATCATAAGAAAGAAATTTTATACCCCCAAATTCATGGTGTTACAGACCTATCCCTCTTAAAAGAATCTCGCCCTCGAGATTCAGGGCTAGCTAGCAAAGAGTTCAGGGTACTTGGCTCTCAAATCATCTTCTCTTTCCTAGGTTGCTTCTTCTTCTGAGTGATGGCCCCATTTGACTTTGCACATTCTGATGGTGTTCCTCCGAGTGACTCGATCTGCTGTCTCTAGAATTTGAGTTGGCTTCTCAATGTATGTTAGATCTTCTTGGACTTCAAGGTCTTCCGTTGGCAACTGCTCTTCTGGTATTCGCAAGCATTTCTTCAACTGAGACATGTGAAACACATCATGCACTGCGGATAGGTTCTCTGGTAAGCTGAGTTGATAAGCCACTTCTCCACGTCTTGCATGAATCTAATACCGCCCGATATAGCGAGATGCTAGCTTGCCTTTGACTCCAAACCTCTTGGTCCCTCTGATGGGTGACACTTTCAAGTAGACATAGTCTCCTACTTCAAAACTGAGTTCCCTTCTCCTAGTGTCAGCATAGCTTCGCTATCTGGACTGCACTGCCTTCAGATTTTCCCAGACCATCCTGATATTCTCTTCAGCTTCAAGCAAAATCTCTGGACCGAAAACCTGCCTTTCACCAGGTTGGTCCCAATGCAATGGAGTTCTGTAATTCCTCCCATAGAGCGCTTCGAACGACGACATCTTCAGACTAGCTTGATAACTGTTGTTGTAGGAGAATTCTACATACGGTAGCCTCTTGTCCCAACCTAACTTGTCTTGCAAAGCACAAGCTCTCAACATATCCTCAAGAATCTGGTTGGTTCTCTCAGTCTGACCATCTGTTTGTGGTGGTAAGCTGAACTGAATTTCATGTGTGTACACAAAGCTTCATGTAGTTGCTGCCAAAAGTGAGAGGTGAACTGGGTGCCTCTATCCGATATTATCTTCTTTGGAAAACCATGCAAGCACACAATCCGAGACATGTATAACTCCACCAACACTGCACTGTTATAGGTGGTCTTGACTGGTATGAAATGGGCTGCCTTTGTTAAACGATCCACTACTACCCAGATGGAGTCGTAACCAGCTCGAGTGTGGGGTAGACCGACTATAAAGTCCATCCCAATCTCATCCCATTTCCACTGCGGAATCTGCAACGGCTGCAACAAACATGTGGGTCTCTGATGTTCGGCCTTGATCCTCTGACAACTATAGCATCTGGCCACATACTTTGTTATCTCTGTTTTCATACTGTACCACTAGAATCTCTTCTTTAAGTCTTGGTACATTTTCTTGCTACCAGGGTGTATAGAATACGCTGTCTCATGAGCTTTCTTGAGAATCAGTTCCCGGATCGATGTGATGTCGGGAACGCACAGCCTATCCTTGAACCATACCACTCCTTCGGCATCTTCACAGAAATCTGGACCTTTCCCATCTATAATTAGCTATCAGATCTTGTTGATCTTCTCATCATTCTTCTGACCTTTCCTGATGTCTTGCTCTAGGGTGGTCTCTAGCTCAATTGCCACTCCCTGAGTGTTGTTCAGAAATCCGAGACTCAACCTATCGAATTCCTTCGCTAGCTCGAATGGCATCGGGTGAGCGGCCAACATATTGACTTGACTCTTCCTGCTAAGAGCATCTGCAACCACATTTGCTTTGCCTGGGTGATAATGAATCTCCAGCTCATAGTCTTTGATCAATTCTAGCCATCTTCGCTGCCTCATGTTTAACTCTGACTGAGTGAATATGTACTTGAGGCTCTTGTGGTCCGTGTAGATATCACACTTTTGCCCATAAAGGTAATGTCTCCAGGTCTTCAATGCATGAACCACTGCTGCTAGCTCCAAATCATGAGTGGGGTAATTCTTCTCATAAACTTTCAATTGTCGGGACGAGTATGCCACTACTTTCTCTTCTTGCATTAACACACATCCCAGTCCGGTGTACGAAGCATCACAATATACTGAGAATGACTTGTGAACATCTGGCAGAACCAACACCGGTGCTGTTGTCAACTTTTGCTTCTACATCTCAAATGATTCTTAGCATGCTGGGGTCCACTTGAACTCAACCTTCTTTGCCAGCAAGGTTGTCATTGGTCTGGCAATCTTGGAGAAACATTCAATGAAACGCCGATAGTAACCGGCCATTCTAATGAAACTCTTGATTCCTCGGACATCTTTTGGTGCTTTCCAGTCCAGAATTGCTGCTACCTTTGGATCCACGGCTAGTCCATCTCGGTTTATAATATGTCCCAAGAATAGAACTTCGCTGATCCAGAACTCGCACTTGCTAAACTTGGCATACAACTGGCAATCTCGTAACCTCTGAAGTACCTTCCTCAAATGTTCTTCATGCTCTTGCTCATTCTGGGAATATACGAGAATATCATCAATGAACACTATTACGAACTTGTCGAGGTACTCCATGAACACACTGTTCACCAGGTACATGAAGTAAGCTGGCGTGTTCATCAATCCGAATGACATAACCATGAACTCATATTGTCCATACTTGGTGATGAATGCTATCTTCGGTATATCTGAGGGTCGAATTCTGAGCTAATGGTAACCTGTCCTTAGATCTATCTTTGAGAACACACAGGCTCCTCTCAACTGATCAAATAAGTCTTCAATTCAAGGCAGAGGGTACTTGTTCTTGACGGTGACTTCATTCAAAACTCTGTAATCAATGCACATCCTCTTAGTGCCATCCTTCTCCACAAATAGCACTGGGGCTGCCCAAGGCGAGGTACTTGGTCTGATGTAGCCTTTCTCTAACAACTCATCAATTTGCTTCTTGAGTTCCACCAACTCTAGTCCGGACACTCGATAAGCTCTCTTGGAAATAGGGGCGGTTCCTGGGATAAGCTCTATGGCAAATTCAACTTTCCTTTCAGGTGGCATGCTTGGTAACTCCTAAGAGAATACATCGGGGAATTCTGACACAATCCTAATTGCCTCAATCGGATTGGACTCTTTGTCATCTACTGATAAATGGTGACAGGCTCCTTCTAGTTTAGGTAAGTACATTTTAGTTATTACTTCCTTTCCGGATGGGGACACCAACTTAACTATTCTCTTGTCGCAACTGACAGTGGCTTGATTTCTGTGTTGCCAATTCATCCCTAGGATGACATCTAACCCTTGAGTTCCCATTACTACTAGGCTAGCGGGGAACTCTATCCCCCTTATTTCAATCCTTAGATTTGGACAAATCCTATCAGACTAAACTTTTCCCCCAACTGAATTAACTCTTAAAGGCGGGATCATTGGTTCTATGGGGATGTTATGTGATTTTACCCAAGATGTAGAAACAAAAGAATGTGTGGCACCAGTATCAAATAATACTTTTGCTGGGTAGGATTCGACTGGAAACATACCTATTGCCACGTCCTGAGCATCCTGGATTGCTTCGGCCTCTACGTGATTCACCTTTCCACGGTTGTAGGCCTGACCACGAACTCCTAGTGCTTGCTGTGGTGCTCCTTGTATTGCTGGGGCATTGACTGCTGGCGGCTGTTGAGCTGCTTTCTTGGAACAGTTCTTCGCCCAGTGATTTTGTTCTCCATAGTAGAAGCATGCACGACCTCCTACTTGCGCTGGAGCTGCTTGGCCATTCTGGTTGGGTGTTGGGGCAGGAAGGCGAGCTACCTGGTTGTTCTGACGCTGGTACTAATTTCCTCTAGGTTGGGTGTTCTAACAGTACTGCTGCTGCTGCTGAGGAAACTACCTCTGGTACTAGTGCTGGTGCTGACGCTGATGCTGGTGCTGGTGACCTTGCTTGAATTGCTGTGGTGAGTTGCCTGAGTAGCGGGGACGACTGCTACTCCTGGCCTGAGGTCCACCAATCTTGCGCTTCCTATCCTCCATCTCCCGACGCTTCCTTTCTGTCATGATTGCTCTGTCTATCAAATGCTGGAAGGTGGGGAAAGTGTGGTTCATGAGCTGATAGTGGAGGGGATCAACCAATCCTCTCAGAAAGTGTATTGCCTCTTAGCATCCGTGTTAACATCTTCTGGGGCGTAGCGTGACAACTGCAAAAACTTATCCCTGTACTCACTGACGGACAGGGGACCTTGCTTCAGGGCGAGAAACTCCTCCTTCCTCACTATCATCAGTACCTCAGGCACATGGTAGCGACAAAAGTTGTCCCTGAACTCCTCCCAAGTAATGGCTTCAGAGTTGGCATGGGTGGTGAGGTAAGACTCCCACCAAGATTGTGCTGCTCCCCTCAGCTGTCGAGGACCATACAACACATTTTCACGGTCGTTGCACTGGGCAGTGTGCAACTCATGCTCCACGGTAGCAGCCAATCTTCCGTGTCCATGGGGTTAGCAGAGTGGGCAAAGACAGGGGGATGGCCCCTCATGAACTCTGCCCGCTTGTCTCTGGGCACTTGTGGCATCTGAACTTGCACTGGAGGCTGAGGTGGGGGTGGCTGCTGCTGCACCTGCTGCATCGCTACTAAGGTCTGACCAATTGCCTGAACTGCCTGAGTTTGCATCATGAACATTTGCTCAACTGTCATCGGGGGTGGCGGTGGCAAATGCTGTTGTTGGGCTGCATCGTCCTGGGGTGCCTACTGTTGCAGCTGAGCACGCCTCGCACCTCTGCGCCTGTTCTCAGATATCTGTAGAAACCACACACATACCAGATCTGACTCTGCAGTCTTTCAGCATAAGAAAAGATATACAGAAATCTTCATAGCACTGAACAATTGATCATCTTCACTAACAACTTCTCAGATAAAGAGGAAAGTGGAAATAACTGGATTACCCAACTAAATAACTGACTTTATTAATAATTACACCAAATTGCAGGGGATACCCACACCTTTGTGACAATCATTACAAAGATCCAACTTCATTACATGTTCATCATGACAAGCATTCCAACATACGATAAGCAAACTAACTAGAACTAAGACTAACTAGACTAAGACATGAAAGTAAGCATTATTACAGACTCCGACTCCATCGATCTATGGATCTAAATCTATCCGGGTCCTGTAGTCTGGGGTACCATAGTCGAAGCGACCATGGGGCGGTGAACGGTAAGGGTGCTGAATCCCGACACGGGCAGGAGAACCACCTTCTAGATAATGGCGTGCCGCGCATTCAGCACGCAATTCCGCAACCTCCACCCGAACCTTACCGAACTTGTCAAGGGCGTGGTCCAACTCTGCGTTGAGCACGACGGCTAGGTTGACCATACTGCTCAGCCTAGGATTGCCCTCACCAACTGGCGAGACAATCACACCTCCGGCACTGCCGGTCGAACGGCAAGGGTAGTACTTCAGGTCAAGGCCGTCAGCTACCCCGCTGAACAACGAGCAATAATGAGAAAGTGCCTGTCGTGCTACATCCTGCATGACTGCCTTAGCAGTATCCCTCTCAGTGATAGAATAGTGCTCTGAGAAGGCCTCTACACCTCAGAGATCATCGTCCGGACGGCGCACCAAGCAAGTAGCCTCCCACTGGTCCAGGTATAACCCACGACGATGCTAGTAAACTACACAACGGTACTTGATGGACCAAGTGTGTCGATCGAAGGCCTGACGCAACAGGGTATCTAAAGCGTTGTGGAAGTGACACCCGCGAGCAGCGTCACGAGTGATGGGTCTAGCGATCCACCCCTCCGGCTCCAGCTCCTCCGAGCGCTCCGTGTCGTGGCTCGAACTGCCACCGACGTCATCATCGTCTCTGTCTCCGTCAGGGTCTCCTCCAGCAGCCGGGATGCCCTGTGGTGGTGCAGGGGGCATCTCTGGCTGAGGTGCAGGGGAAGGCGGCCTCTCAGACTCCACCTCCTGCTGAGGCGAGGGGGAAGAGTCCTGCTGCTCCTGCTCCTGGCGTCGGTGCTCTTGCTCCTCATGCAGGCGATGTGGTAGTCTCTCCAGGTGACTGGACTGACCTGACACCATGCGACGCAGTGGACGCTCCGCCAGGCGAGAAGGCAAAAAGGGAATCACAGACTTATGTGCAGTGCACCTGATACGGGCCATCTACAAAAGACATCATAAGCACAAGAGTAAGAGTAGAACTATGAGACCAGAAAGTAAACAGAAAGAAAAGTGAGGCAAAACATTTTGAGATAAGTAAATAACATAGAGTTGGTCAAGATAACCAACTTTTGAAAAGACACTAAGGTCAAGGTAAGAGTAGGGGTCTATAGTCCTTAGGGCGACCATTCTAGTCTAGGTTAGCGGTCCTACAGTTACCAAGGCTTTGATACCACTTATGTCACACCCGGTTTTGAAAGGTAAACCGAATGCGAACCATGTACGTGCCAGGATCAGAACTCACGTACACATCGATTACATAATTGGACATCATCACACAATGCTCGAATTAAATAACGAAAAAGGGTACTTAATTACATCAAGATGTCCAAGACATCCACAGAGTCTAATACATAACCATAGTGTTGAACAATAATATCAAAGTGCGGAGTAACGAAACGTATAAGATAAGCCTACATAGGCAGCTGATTGGGGGTTTGCCACTAAAGTAAACTAGAACTCATCGTATTCCTGGAACTCCTCAAAGTCCTACATGTTGCCAGCTTCACCTCCTGAGCACTAAGTACAATGGGGACAACTTGGGGTGGGTGGTTTGTAAAGCAAGGGTGAGAACACTTCAACGTACTCAGCAAATGTCCCGTTTGGCTAAAGTGGACTAGCTGTATGTGGAGTTAAGGTTAAGCAATTGCTTTTAGTTGGTCAAGTTTTATTACTATAAGTAGAGCCAAATTTTAGTAATAACCCAGTCATTACTCAGAAGCACTCCCTCCAAGAGGAAATACCATAGATCAGATTTATAACCATCATTGCTAAGCATCGTCACAAAAGTAATCAAAGTTCTTCTAATCGAAGAGGATCCCAAGGCTGCTGATAACCGTGAGCATAGCTAATATATTCTAACACTCTGCAGAGTTTGCACACTTCACAACCCGTGATTCCCATTCTGCCCGGGGTTCTAGCCTCTCCATTGATCACTACCAAGGTGACCTAGTAGGTTCTCACTACGTAGCCTTTACAAAGATTTCCTAGAGGTCATAGTCGCCCATTAGGTTTCTCCAGTTTGATAAACACAGTACATCTCCCTAGAGGAAGGGTGACTAACAAAACCAAATCAAAGAACCTCTGCAACCAGCCTCGGTAGAGCAAGTATTGTGCCCGGACCCCATTGACGGCCCTACGGCGAAGCCAACTACTCCTCTGGTTCCTCTAATTAATCAGCTAAGGGCGTCCCATTCCACCCTCATGGTTGCACTGTTATCCTGGGTTGTCACTCCCCAAACAGGTCCTTACGGAGAGGTACTCAGGAAACAGCCTGAGCCCCCTAAAGTAATCACAAGAACCTCATCAGGATAACATCATTGTATCGTAAAAGATCACATCATGTTCATTGATTAAGTTAAAGCAATAGCATAAGCTAACCATGATTAACCCAAAAAGGTAAACAAGGGTAAGGTAAATACAGACTAGTCAATCCTTAAGTTTCAATAATATAATGCAGGACAATGAATTATAAAATAAAGTAGGACATGATGGGTCTAAGGACACTTGCCTTCACCAGGTTGTTGCTCAGAGGGATCTTCGGCAACACACTCAGGAACCACGAGCTGCTCATTGTCTAAATAAAGCGATCATACATTCAATACATTTGGAAAGTACAAATGAACATCACATCAAGCATGTACCAACATTGGAACACATCTCAAAAGGTATAGTATTAAATAAAGGAGAATGGGATCAAATTATAAAGTGAACTCATCTTAATTAGGAGTTGATTACTCTCCAAATGTTTGGAACATATCTCAAAAGGTAAAGTAATAATTTAAACAAAGAAAAAGATTAAATTATAAGATGGACTAATCTCATTTAGGAATTGATTATTCTTTAAGTGTTGTCCATAATTACATATTTAATTCTATTTATTACATCAAAACCTAAAGGTTAAACCAAAAATGAATTCATGTAATTCATATCACTAATCTCACAAGATTAAATATAATTTAACTCTTAGGATTCTCCTTTTATTTATTTCATTAAATGAATAAATCAACATATACTTTAATACTATATTCTAAGTGTAGAATTAAAGTATACAGACTACAGTTGATCATATTTTATTTGAACAGAGAATAATTTTATAAACATTTTGCAATTTGAACCACTAAATTTGGAGTTCATATGAAAAAGATATGAAATAAACAAATTTTGAAGTTTGAAATATGAAATTAGGGCTAAATCTGTGAATAACTAAAAGTACAGGGGGTTAATTAAAACAAACCAGGGGCCTGCGCGTTAAAACAGAGGACGGTGGGTTGATTTCCTAAAACCAGGGGGCTCTTAAGCAAAAATCACACGTGAAGGGGTACGGGGTAACCTTGGCCATCGGATCAGAGATCAGCGGCCCAGATTAGATCGTGCGGGCCCGCGCGCGAACGCGGCTGACAAGCGGGGCCAGGGCTTCAGCTGGATAGGGTGGGCTGACCAGTCGGGCCCAGAGGCAGAGGCGCGGGTGAGGGGGAGAGAGAGGGGCGGTCAATTCTAAATCGGAGGCTGGGATTAGATCCACTCGGGTTAAGTCTAAACCGCCCGATCTCGGACAGACGCCCGAGATCTAACGGCCAGAAGCGGACATGGGCGTGGTGGCATCGCTCGGTCCTACGGCGAGAGCTCGCCGAAGACGAGGGGGCTAGCCACGGCGGGGCTCTCGGGGCTTGGGGACTAGCCTGGGCACGATCAGGGTGGTCTAGAGGGTTCATCCATGGCCTTCACGCTAGCGCAGGGGCACCAGAGAGCGTAGACCACGGCGGGGCAGGCTAACGGCGGCGCGGGATGGCTTCGGCGAGGAATCGCGCTAGCAACAGAGCAGGGATGACCAAATTAAGGGTACGGGCGGGTTGCTCACCTCGAGGGGAAGTGCTGGAGTCACGAAGCAACGGTGGAAGCGCAAGGACGCGACGGGGCGACGGCGGTGGGACTCCGGCTGCGCAACGATCTCTCCGGTGAGCATGGACCGGACGAATCAGAGAGGGGAAGGGCACACCGAAGGGTGTCCCGAGTAGCTGACAGCGAGGCGGAACTCATCGTGGCACTGGACAGGGCGCGGACGCGATGGTGGCTGCAGAATAGGCAGCGGTCGACGGGGGCGGTGGCGGAGCTCCCTGCTTGAGTGGGCAGAGAGAGAGAGGGCAAGAGGGTTTGGCAAAGGGCGCAAATGAGCGAGGGGAGGTGGGCGAGCAGGGCACGGGGCTCAAAAGGGGCGCGGGCGCAGGGACGTGGCCAAAGAACGCACGGACGTGGGCGTGTCCACGGCGGGGAGATTATGGGCGAGAGGTTAGGGACGGCTGACAGGTGGGAACGGCGGGACAGAGAGAGAGAGGGCATGGGGAAAAGAACAGCGCCGACAGCTTGGCCCCACAGAGCAGCGAGAGAGCAAGGGAGTGAGCGCGCTCGGGTTAGCGCCGACAGGCGGGGCCCGCCTATCAGGCACCAAGGGCACGCGGGCTAGGCTTATTGGGCTGGCTTGGGCCAAAATGGCCTTTTCCTTTTTCCTCGAATTTCTATTGCCTTTTCTATTTATTTTCTCTAGGGTTTTTAATTCAAATTCAAATCAAGTTTCAAATTCAAACCAAATCAAATATGTGCAACAATTCAAAGAATATTTAGGCTCAATATGATGCAACATTCCATGACTCATATGTTTTGGGCAAAATAAAATAAATAATCCTTCACTAATACAACTAACTCTAATTAAAAGAAAAAGAGAGGGAGAAAGCTAGAGAGAGAGAAACTAGAGTGAGATAGAGAAGAGTAACACCTGAATTTGGATGATCATAAGAAAGAAATTTTATACCCCCAAATTCAGGATGTTACAATTTTCTTTAATAAGGAATTCCTCTTGGCTGTCTAAGAGTTCATCCTTCTCGTGAATGGCTCCTATCAATTCATTCAATTTTTCTTTTTGTTCCATGTTGAGGTTAGCAAAAAGAGTAAGTAAATCATCTTCGTCTTCACTAGAACTACCCTCATCACTAGATGTTGTATACTTGCGGTTGGTTCTAGATTGTACCTTATTCTTTTTGCCGTCCTTGGCCATGAAACATTTGTGGCCAACATTTGGGAAGAGGAGGCCCTTGTTGACGACGATGTTGGCGACGTCCACGTCAGAGGAGGAGTCGGTGGAGCTCTCGTAGGAGTCCCATTCCCGAGACACGTGGGCATCGCCGCCCTTCTTCTTGTAGTACCTCTTCTTTTCCTTCTTCTTCCCTTTATTGTCTTCGCCCCTGTCACTATCACTAGACAATGGACATTTAGCAATAAAATGACCGGGCTTACCACATTTGTAGCACACCCTCTTGGAGCGGGGTTTGTAGTCTTTCCCCCTCCTTTGCTTGAGGATTTGGCGGAAGCTCTTGATGATGAGCGTCATTTCCTCGTTGTCGAGCTTGGAGGCGTCAATGGGAAGCCCACTTGATGTAGACTCCTCTTTCTTCTCTTCCGTTGCTTTGAATGCGACGAGTTGCACCTCAGGTGTGGAGGTGGCGCCTTGCTCCAAGTTGACAATATGTTTGGAGTCTTTGATCATAAGTTCAAAGCTCACAAACTTGCCAATAACTTCCACGGGAGACATCTGTTTATATCTAGGGTCTCCACGAATTAGTTGCGCTTGAGTGGGATTATCAAAAACAAGTGATCTAAGAATAACTTTGACCATTTCATGGTCATCCCACTTGGTGCTCCCGAGGTTGCGCACTTGGTTCACCAAGGTCTTGAGCCGATTGTACATTGCTTGTGGCTCCTCTCCCTTGTTGAGGATGAATCGACCAAGTTCTCCCTCGATTGTTTCGCACTTGGTGATCTTGGTCACCTCGTCCCCTTCGTGTGCCGTCTTGAGAACGTCCCAAATCTCTTTGGCACTCTTTAACCCTTGCACCTTATTATACTCCTCTCGACACAAGGAGGCGAGGAGTATAGTTGTGGCTTGGGAGTTAAAGTGCCTATATTGGGCGACGTTGTCCGAGTCGTAACCTTCATCCCCCACATTAGGTACCTGCGCTCCAAACTCAACAATGTCCCAAATGCTTGCGTGGAGTGAGGTTAGGTGATGCCTCATTTTATCACTCCATATACAATAATCCTCACCATCAAAGTATGGTGGTTTGCCTAAGGGAACAGAAAGTAAAGGAGCGTGCTTTGAAATACGGGGATAACGAAGTGGCATCTTACTATACTTCTTGCGCTCATGGCGCTTAGAAGCCACGGACGAGTTGGAGCTTGATGACGTGGAGGGCGACGAAGAGTCGGTCTCGTAGTAGACCACTTTCTTCATCTTCTTCTTCTTGTCACCCTTCGGATGCGTCTTGTTGGAGGAAGAGGATTCCTCCTTATGCTTGTGGCCAGACTCCCTTGAAAGGGTTCTCCTTGAGCTTGCGGGCTTGTCACCGGTCACGATCTCCCTCTTGGCATGATCTCCCGACATCACTTCGAGTTGTTAGACTCTAATGAAGCATCGGGCTCCGATACCAATTGAAAGTCGCCTAGAGGGGGGTGAATAGGTGTAATCTAAAATTTACAACTTTAAACACACACTACAAGCCGGGGTTAGTGTTAGAACTTAAAACAAGTCCGGGAGAGAGGGGAAAACAAATCAACAAAGAAATAAAGCGAGTGAACATGGTGATTTGTTTTACCGAGGTTCGGTTCTAAAGAACCTAGTCCCCGTTGAGGTGGTCACAAAGACTGGGTATCTTTCAACCCTTTCCCTCTCTCAAACGGTCACTTAGACCGAGTGAGCCTTCTTCCTTAATCTCACGGGTCACTTAGACCCCACAAGGATCACCACACAATTGGTGTCTCTTGCCTTGCTTACAAAGCACTTAAGAGTAAGAATTTAAAAGAAAAAGAAGGCCAAGCCAAGCAAAGAAGAGCAACAAATGAACACAAGAGATCCACTCACAAGTCCTAATGCACTAGAGTTGATTTGGGGACTTTGAGTGGATCGATCGCTTTGATTGTGTCTTGGAGTGAAGTCTATTGCTCTTATATTGAATCCTCAACCACCAAATGGCCGTTGGGAAAGCCTGCTGTCAATGGACGCACCGGACAGTCCGGTGCGCCACCGAACACTGTCCGGTGGCACACCGGACAGTCCGGTGCGCCTTTCCTCAGCACACTCAAGTTTCTTTTGCTCCTTTGTATTTGATCCCTAACTTGAATATTTATTGGTTTGTGTTGAACCTTTATGCACCTATAGAACATGTATTCTAGAACAAACTAGTTAGTCCATAGATTTGTGTTGGGCATTCAACCATCAAAACTAATTGTGGGAAAAGGTTAACCCTATTTCCCTTTCAGCCTCTGACTCTACGACTCTAACTCTGCGTGCACTGTTCCTCTGTCAGCGCCTTTTGCAGTCGACCGTTGCGCGAGTTAGTCGTTGCTCCGCTGACACACCGGACAGTCCGGTGAATTATAGCAGAGTGCGCCTGCTAAAACCCGAGAGTGGCTGGTTCAACTATGTATGGGCCTGGTGCACCGGACACTGTCTAGTGGCACACCCAACAGTCCGGTGCGCTAGACCACAGCACACTTGGTTTCTTTTGCTCCTTTGAATTGGATCCCTAACTTGAATATTTATTGGTTTGTGTTGAACCTTTTTGCACCTGTAGAACATGTATTCTAGAGCAAACTAGTTAGTTCATATATTTGTGTTGGACATTCAACCACCAAAATTAATTGTGGAAAAAGGTTCACCCTATTTCCCTTTCAATTACGTAAAGGTTACTGTGAGTAACGAAGGTTTCCCTCACATGGGGCAAACTACCCTGTGAGTGGACAGAGTAATTCTGTAAGGCGAAGCAACCTATTTTAAGAATTAATATATGAAAAATGTTTTAAAGAGTTCAAAATTCTAGGAAAATTCCTAGAGATGTTTTGGAGTTGAAAATTAAATTAATTTTTTGGAGCTTATAAAATTATTTTAAGCATCTGTAAATAAATTGATTTTTTTTAATTTCAAGAGAAAGCAACATTAAATCCACTGAAACAACAAAAACTTTGCTCCAACATGAGATGCAACAATCAAAACTCATCTATGGTTTTATTTTACTAAACTTAACCCTTATATATATTACAAAAATAACTCTCCATTCTGTAGGAAAAAGAGAAAAAAGGAGAATAAAGAGAGGGTAACACCTGAATTTTGAGTATTGAACAAATAAATTTTTGTACCCCAAAATTCAGGGTGTTACTGAAAGGGAAATGTGCCCTTGGGCCATTTCTAAGTATTTTGGTGATTGAGTGTCAACACAAGTGCTTAAGTGTTAATCTATGCCAATTGATGGACAAAGTGCAAATCAAGAGAAAAGGTATGTTTCTAAGACTTAGTACATTGTTTTGGAGATTAATGTATTGTGTCTAAGTGCTAGAAACAGGAAAAGACCAATTTGGAAAAGACTTGGATAAGCAGCCAAGTCTCTGCTCAGTCTGGGTGCACCGGACAGTGTCCGGTGTGCCAGGCTGGCGACTGTCAACTGGCTGCTCTCGAGAAGCGATTAACGGCGTACGGCTATAAATCACCGGACTGTTCGGTGGTGCACCGGACTGTCCGGTGAGCCATTCATAGGCGAAGTCATCGCTCTTGGGAAGCGATTAACGGTGTACGGCTATAAATCACCGGACTATCCGGTGGTGCACCGGACTGTCCGGTGAGCTAACGGTCGGCCGGGCCAACGGTCGGCCGCGTAATCCGCGCGCGACGCGTGGCTGAGCCAACGGTCAGAAGGGGGCACCAGACTGTCCGGTGTGCACCGGACAGTGTCCGGTGCGCCAACGGCTGTGGATCTTCAACGGTCGGCTGCGCCACAGAAGGAAAGAAATCCGCACCGGACAGTGTCCGGTGCGCCAGGCGATAGAAGGCAAGAATTGCCTTCCTGGAATGCTCTCAACGGCTCCTAGCTGCCTTGGGGCTATAAAAGGGACCCCTAGGCGCATGGAGGAGTACACCAAGCATTCTCTAAGCATTCCTAAGCACCAAGACTTCAATTCCGCGCATTCGATTCTTTGTGATAGCAACTAGAGCTCCATTTGTGTATTGTACTCTTCGGGTTGTGTTGAGAGATCGTGTTGTGACTTGTGTGCGTGTTGTTGCTCTGATTTTATGTCTTGTGTGCGTTGCTCATCCCAACCTTACTTCCTTGATTCTTTGTGAACATCTTTGTAAGGGCGAGAGGCTCCAAGTTGTGGAGATTCCTCGCAAGCGGGATATAGTAAAGCAAAGCTAAACACCGTGGTATTCAAGTGGGTCGTTGGACCGCTTGAGAGGGGTTGATTGCAACCCTCGTCCGTTGGGACGCCACAACGTGGAGTAGGCAAGTGTTGGACTTGGCCGAACCACGGGATAAACCACTATGCCATCTTCGTGTTGATCTCTTTGTGGTTATTGTGTTTTGCAAGAACTCCTCTCTAGCCACTTGGCCTTATTGTGCTAACTCCTAATCAAGTTTTTGTGGCACTAAGTTTCAAGTTTTACAGGATCACCTATTCACCCCCCCCCCCCACTCTAGGTGCTCACAATTGGTATCAGAGCCGTTTCTCTTCACGAAGGGACTAATCGCCCGAAGAGATGGATCCTAAGGGCAAGGGGATTGTGATCAATGATAAGGAGAAGGAGTCATTCGTCAACGAGCCGAAAGATGACAAGCCTACTGACTCGGGCTCGGGCCACAAAAGAAAAGACGGGAAGAAGAAGAAAACAAGGCGCATCAAGGAGATAGTCTACTATGACAGCGACGAATCTTCCTCTTCCCAAAAGGACGACGACAACGACTACGAGAAAAAGAAGACGGTTAATTCAAACTTCTCTTTCGATTATTCTCGTATTACGCATAGTTCAAATGCACATTTGCTTTCCATTCCTCTTGGCAAACCTCCACACTTTGATGGGGAGGACTACGGATTTTGGAGTCACAAAATGTGTAGTCACTTGTTCTCTCTCCATCCAAGTATATGGGAGATAGTAGAAAATGGAATGCAATTTGATAGCATGGATAGTCCGTTTTTCATCAATGAACAAATCCATAAAAATGCACAAGCTACTACTGTCCTTTTAGCATCTCTGTGCAGGGAAGAATACAATAAGGTGAGCGGCTTGGACAATGCCAAGCAGATCTGGGACACCCTCAAGATATCACATGAGGGAAATGACGTCACCATGCTCACCAAGATGGAGTTGGTGGAGGGCGAACTTGGGAGATTCGCAATGATCAGGGGAGAGGAGCCAACCCAAACGTACAACCGGCTCAAGACCCTCATCAACAAAATAAGGAGATATGGAAGCACACAATGGACGGACCACGACGTCGTCCGCCTAATGCTAAGGTCCTTTACTGTCCTTGATCCACATCTTGTAAACAATATTCGTGAGAATCCCAGGTACACCAAGATGTCGCCCGAAGAAGTACTTGGGAAGTTTGTAAGCGGGCGGATGATGATCAAGGAGGCACGATACGTCGATGATGCATTGAATGGTCCAATTCATGAGCCTCAAGCCATTGCTCTCAAGGCAACGAGTAGCAAGGAGGCGCTACCTAGCAAGGTGGCACAAGTTGAGGCAGCGGGGCTAAATGAGGAAGAGATGGCCCTCATCATCAAGCGCTTCAAGACGGCGCTAAAGGGCCGCAAGGAGCATCCCAAAAAGAACAAAATGAAGGGAAAGCGCTCCTACTTCAAGTGCGGTAAGATTGGTCATTTTATCGCTAATTGTCCCGATAATGATAGTGACCAGTAACAAGATAAGAAGAGGGAAAAGAAGAAGGCTTACAAGAAGGCTAAGGGCGAGGCACACCTTGGCAAGGAGTGGGACTCGGATTGCTCGTCTTCCGACTCCGACAACGAAGGACTCGCCGCATCAGCCTTCAACAAATCATCCCTCTTCCCCAACGAGCGTCACACATGCCTCATGGCGAAGGAGAAGAAGGTATGTACTCGAAAGTCTACTTATGCTTCTTCTAGTGATGATGAATCTAGCGATGATGAAATAGATTACTCTAGTTTGTTCAAGGGCTTAGATAGATCTAAAATTGATAAGATTAATGAATTGATTGATGCTTTGAATGATAAGAATAGATTGTTAGAAAAGCAAGAGGATCTTTTGTATGAAGAACATGATAAATTTGTAGAGGCACAAAAATCTCTTGCTTTAAAAGGAATGAAATGCTTTCTTGTGAACTATCTACTTGCCATGAGACAATTTCTAGTTTAAAAAGTGTGAATGATGATTTAAATGCTAAATTAGAAGTAGCAAATAGATCTAACTCTTGTGTAGAACATGTTGTGATTTGCAATAGGTGTAAAGATTTTAATGTTGATGCTTGCAGTGCCGGTCCTGATATTTTAGAGGCCCGGGACAAGACTCATATCGGAGGCCCTTTATAATAATAATTATTACACTTAGATATAGTGTGTATATATTGTCAATAAATATTTATGTATATCTGAAAAAGGTATTTATATTAAATAAAAGGTAATTAAAATATAGCCTAACATCTCAAAGAAAAATGTCTCATATATATGTCCAGATAACTCAAAAGAAGGTTACCTCGAATAGTGATTAAATGGATGCACATTGTTAGATTAGTCGATCAGATCATGTTAGTTTCGTTTTCACCGTGTAGAGCAGGACGAAAGCACTGCAGTACTCGATGCTCGTGCGCTGGCTACCAAGAGGATAGGACACGACTGTCTGTCTGTCTACGATTATGCGAGAGATAGAGATGAAACGGCAAACATCGTTGTTTCACTACACACTGAGAGCATAGGCGGCTGGACCTGAGACTATATGAAGTCAAGATTAATGGGCTACAATTAATTCTCCTTACTTATTGTTGCTGTGTTGTTGACTTATGATTAGACCTTTTAAAAAAATTTATAGAGCTAATATATAGATCTATATAAAATATGATATATATATTTGTATATATATACTTTTTTTAGTACCTAAAATGAGGCCCCGTTAATATGGGGGCCCTGGTTGGGGGCACTGCTCGACCCCCGCCAGGGCCGGCGCTGGATGCTTGTAGTGAACACCTAGTTTCTATTGCAAAACTAAATGGTGAAGTGGCTAGTCTTAATGCCCAACTTAAGACTAGCAAGGATGAATTTGACAAACTAAAATTTGCAAGGGATGCCTACACTATTGGTAGACACCCCTCAATTAAGGATGGGCTTGGCTTCAAGAGGGAAGCCAAGAACTTAACTAGTCATAAGGCTCCCTGTTGGGGACTTGTTCTCAAATGCTTTGGATTAAGAACAAGACAACATAAAAAGTGTTAAATGATAAAGTCCTTCGTCCTCTGAAACATTATTTCCCTTCGGGATATAATGTGTTTCGGACGAAGACCATAAACGACATACCTTTGTAAGCACAATAAATAATGATGAAGAACTTGTATGTAACATAAGAAGTAATATAAACATTTAAATATTATCACAACATCATTTCTATTTTATTATCATAAAAATAGAAATGATTTCAGATTACAAGTGTACCTTCGAATTGCAGGAAGGCAAAAGTATAAGGATGACGCAAAAGCAAATGCCCAGTCCGCGTGAACAGTACGGGAGTACTGTTCATCTATTTATAGGCGTGGGACGCAGCCCATGTAAAATTACATCCATGCCCATTACACTTGCTAATGACTTATGGGGATCCATTAAGGCCTAAGTAGTCTTTTCATCTTTAGGTTGTGTTCCCCTTTCTGCTATCGCGACGAAGCTTTCCTGCGCATAGCTTCGGCTGTGCGCCATCCTTCGTACATCTTGGTAATCAGCCCGTCCATCATCTCAATCATCCTTCGTCTGGCTTAGGCTTCGTCCTGACCGTACTCCATGCTCATAATCTGAGTCCGAAGATACCTGTTCATATAATTCACTTGGAAAACATTGTCAAATCTTGTTTTTGAGGACCTTCGGAGGACGAAGGCCCCCAACAGTAGCCCCTCGCAATATTAATTTGTTAGTGATAAATTCAGATTGCGATATGGATGAAGGCCTTAAGCCGAAGGTCCGAAAAAACACCTTCCCTTTGCTAGAATAGCAACATCCACTGACAAGCGGGGTCTTTCAATTTTCAACGCGCTGAGCGTATAAATAAGATCATACCGCAAACTCATTTGGTACGCTCTCTTGCCATCTGCTCCCGCTCACTCAATTTTTAGCTCTTGCGCACTAAGATTTGCTGAGCTTTTAGTTTTGAAGCTTCGGCTTTGAAAACAGTTTTTTAGTGTTTCCGAAGATGTCTGAAGATAAGAAGGCTGCTACTGAGATGAAGCTGAGTCTCGACGAAGAGAAGAACTTGGGGTTTCTTATAGCAATGTCGAAGACCAATACGGAAAAAATCACCAAGGAGATTCTGGAAGGTTTGTCTGAAGATACTGGTGACAGCGACAGTTATGATGTGGACAGCGGTGGTGAAGACTCCGAAGATCGCCCCTGGCGACCAAGCCATTCAGTTTTTGGCAAGTCAGGTATCAAAGAAAATCATCTTGTCAACATGAGGGGAAGATACTTCCGGGATTTATCCATTGTGAGGGTCGACGAAGGAGAGAAAACTTGCCCGGCCCCTGAGGAAAATGAAGTGGTAGTGTTCCGAAGCTTTTTGAAAGCTGGACTACGATTTCCCCTGAGCAGCTTCGTCGTAGAAGTGCTGAAAATGTTTGAAATCTATCTTCATCAACTTGCCCCCGAGGCAATTATAAGGCTGAATATCTTCGTGTGGGCCGTAAGAAGCCAAGGTCTGGAACCTGATGCGAAAAGCTTCTGCAACATACACGAGTTGTCATACGAGACAAAACCCTGGGGTAAAGAACAGTATCACAATAATTTTGGCTGCTACAGCTTCGTTTCTCGGTCTGGGTCAAGCTGTCCCGTGCCAACATTTCGGAAGAGATGGCCCGGCGACTGGATGACAGAATGGTTCTATGTGAGAAATGACCTGAAAGCACGAGAAGATATTAAAGGTATAATTATGCGCCCTATTTGGCAAAGGTTCGGCCTGCGAAAGCCGAAGGTTGAGATGAATGAAGCTGCCGAAGAATGCCAGAGAGCCTTCGGAGTTATTTGTTCTTTTATTGGAACGAGAGATTTGGTACAAGAACATATTGCCTTCAGAGTATGGCCGCTCGCGGAGAAATGGGAAATGCCGCAAGAAACCATGAAGGAGGCCGACGAAGGTGGACTTATCAGGCTGAAGTATACTTTCAAGTTCGGAGATAAATTCGTTGAGCCAGATGATGACTGGTTAAAGAGTATTGAAAATTTAAGTGATGAACTGCTTGGGGCTTATTCGAAGGCCGAAGATACTGCACTGTCAGCAGCCTTCGGAGGCCGAAAAAAGAAAAGGCTGAACCGGGTGTTTGATGCAATCGGGTTCGTCTACCCTGATTATCGTTATCCCCTTCGAGGGCAGAAAAGAAAAAACACAAGCTCTACGAAAGAAGAAGCTGCAACTGCTCCTAGCAAACCAGAACCGAAAAGAAAGAGGATGAAGGTCCTCACACATCGGCCACGCTATATTGAACCAGCTTCGGTGCCTGAGTTCATCGGAGAAGCCTCTTCGGCCACTGAAGCTGATAAGCCAACCTTGCTGCCAGAAGTCGCAGAAATGGCCGAAGCGCCAACAAAGATGGAATTGGAAGAACCGAAGATTTTGTTACCAGAAACCAAAGAGATGGCCGAAGCGCCATCCACAGAAAAAATGGAAGAAACGAAAAAACCAATTGTGGAAAAAACGTCAGAAGTTTTGAGTCCTGCAGCAAATGTTGAGACAGTAAAGAATCAAAAGGTGTCAGCAGTGACTCCGAAAAGAAAGAGAATGGCTAATGTGCTAGATGTTCTGGAAACAATTAAGTCCTCAAGCACAACTCCGAGGAAGACTGTTGAAATCTCCGAAGCGAAAACTGAGATTTTATATACTAAAGCTCCAGAGCAAGAAATTGAAGCTGAAGCTGGGCCTTCGGAGCCCACGAAGGTAAAATCCTTGGAAACCGAAGAAGAAAAAATGACAGAGTCAATTCTTGTTGAAGAAATCAGTGCTGTTGCCCCCGAAGCATCCCCCAAAGTCCTTGATTATATTGTTCGACATGCTTCGGGGAAAAAGTTATCAGAAGAAGAAGTTTTTGAAGCTAATCATTATGCCAAAGAATTGAAATATCCGAAGGGGGCACTAGTGTTCAATGGTACAAATGAAGAAGATTTCCTATACTGCCTCCCGGATAACAAAGAACTACTTGTCTGCCAGGAAATGGCCCGAAGCATGGGGTTTCCGAAGCTGGAGGCTGGCCTCTGTGCGATGACAAAGGACGATCTTGCGGACAGCCTTGCGTATAATAGCCTGAAGGTACGAGATCTGCGCATTTGGAAACTTTATGATTTGAAATCTATTGTTTTATTCTTATACTAACTTTTTACATATAGGGTTTAATACTAAGCAACGCGCTGAGGGCGCAAAAGAATGCCGAAGATGAGAGCTATGAAATTGCTTTCAACAACCTTCGAACAGAGGTTATCAAACTAAGGAACGAAGCCCTGGAAAAGGACAAAATTCTAGTTACATTGGTGGATAAAATAAAGGAGAACGAAGCTGCGTCTAAAGCACAAGTTGCTGCCCAAAAGCACGAGATTGACGATCTTCGGAAGCAACTGGCCCGGGCTAAAGACGAACGCATACTTGAAGAAACGAAGCGAGAACTTAGCGACCAATGGGCAAATCATTTAGAAGGAACTGTCGAAGAGCTTCGTTCGTCCAAGAAAAGATGCTATGACAAATCTATAGAATGTGTTAAGAAAATGAGAAATAGCTTCGCCAGCGTTGGCGCATTTTCGAGTGAAGAAAACTTTACGAGAGGCAACCCCGAAGGCCCCATTGAATGGATTAGCCACGAAGCTGAGGCCTTCGAAGAAATTTTAAATAGCCGTGGAGATATATGTGCTTTTTCGGGTGCCAGGGGAATTGCCACCATTTTGGAGAAGAAGGGCTGTGAACATGTAAAGATTCTAGCGCAATCCGAGGCTGCTTTGTCCTTCGAAGATGCAAGAGATCCTTCGGCCGAAGCTAGCATGATTGGTGGAAAATTTTTCACCGATATCTGGGATAATGGTGGCCGAGAAATGGCCCGAGAGATTATTCAGAGAAGCGAGAAGGGTATTCACGACGCTAGAGAAGTAGCTAAGGCCGCTGACAAAAGCTCAGAGCCCGAAGGGCAAATAGGTATTAACTAGTGGTTTTTATTATGTTGTAATTCTTAATTTGAAACTTCGTTCGCAAATTGTAATAGAAATGTAGCTGTATTCTGTGCTCCCTCAGATCCTACTAAAGCGTCTCCGGGTCCTCCCCCGAAAGATGACGACGAAATTAAAAAGATGGCTGAAGCTATCATGGATCAAGTTGTCCATCAACTTTTGAACGAAGCTGCTGAAGTAGTACTTAGGGAAGACTAGGTGTTATTGTAAAAATAATTGAAATATAATATGTGTGGTATTTTGTAACCCTGAATGTAATATATTTGCTTTTAATGATTCGATTCTTTACGATGCATGAAACTTTACATACGTACCGCTTTTGAGCCTTCGGCGAAAAAACACCTTCCCTTCTTTTCATGCTTCGTGAAGATAGAAAAACTTTTATGCATCACAACAATGTCCATAGTGCTCTGATGAAGAATATCCAAGCTTCGTGAAAACATTCTCCGAAGCTATATTCCGAAGAGCAATATTGTATCCCCTTGTCACTTAGCACGATTTTCACTTTCTCAAAGCATTGTTCCGAAGGTCGATACTGTGTCCCCCTCTTTTGCCATATGCAACATGATGTATGATGCTTATGCTATGCAAAATGATGTGATGGTGTTATGTTATGTAGATGACATTTGTTCCGAAGATACACACACATCCTCGTAAGACACACAATCTTTTTGTATCAGCGCTGACTTTTCGATGTAAGCCTCCCTTAGGAGCTTCTTCGCCTTTTACTTCAGCGGAATCAGCGTTGACTTTTCGCTGTAAGCTCTGCATTCCCTTAGGAACGACTTTGGAGCTTCTTCGCCTTTTACTTTCGGCGGAATCAGTGTTGACTTTTCGCTGTATGCTCTGCATTCCCTTTGGAACGACTTTGGAGCAGAAAACTTACACTGCGCTCCCTTCGGAACGGCTTTTAGTGACTTCGGCAAACTTACTCTGCGTTCCTTAGAACGACTTTTTGTTGCTTCGAAAAATTTTCGATAATTTGAAGGTCCTCTTTGTTATCGCAAATCTTTAAACTTCAACAACTTAAGCCTGTGAAGAAAATATATTTTCCTTGTGGGAATCAACGAAATTATTTACATGAAACCTAAACAATGTCCTTTATTATACGGAAAATAAAACTGAATGAAGAAGATTGCTATTAAGATAGGATATTTGTCAATAGATGTGCTTTGACTCTGGCACAGTGCTGTTGACTGTGCGAGCTTCGGACTGTTCTCTGAAGTCCCTTTGGTGTGGAGCATATTGACTCCCTTCTGGCTGCTGGCCTTGTTGCAGCGGTGGTGGAGGCGGAAGCTGTTGCCAGGAAGCTTGAGGTTGACTCACCGAAGCAACAGAAACTGCAGGGTGATTGCCTACATACTCTAGGATGTAAGGCGAATGATACGAAGCAGTGTGCATGATCTGCTTCGGCTGAGTCTGTTGTGCTGCAGCTTCGGCTATTTCCTTTTGCTTCTGGATGGTAACATGGCACATCCTGGTGGTATGGCCTTTGTTCTCACCACAGAACAAGCAAAAAATTCTTCTTGGCTGATTGCCAAATCTTCCGCCGAAGCCCCTGGCACCTCTGCCTCTCGGAGCTGGTGGTCGGAAGGAGCCTTGCTGTTGCCCCGAAGTCTGTGAAGAACACTGTGGCCTTTGCTGTTGGCTCCCTGTATCATCATTTTGGGTAGAGTTATGAATTGATCTAACGTGCCTCGGATAGAACCTCCCTCCGAAGCCACTGGTCATTTCAGAAAACCTGAAAGCCTCCTCCCTTCTTTGGCGAAAATCATTATCGGCCCAAATGTACTCGTCCATCTTCTGGAGCAGCTTCTCCAAAGTTTGAGGAGGCTTCCTAGCGAAGTACTGAGCTGACGGTCCCGGTCGAAGCCCCTTGATCATGGCCTCAATGACAATTTCGTTGGGCACTGTTGGTGCCTGTGCCCTCAAATGCAAGAACCTTCGGACGTACGCCTGAAGGTACTCTTCGTGATCCTGGGTGCACTGGAATAGAGCTTGAGCCGTGACCGGCTTCGTCTGGAACCCTTGGAAACTAGTTAACAACAAGTCCTTCAGCTTTTGCCACGAAGTGATCGTTCCTGGTCGAAGGGAGGAGTACCAGGTTTGAGCAACACTCCTGACAGCCATAACAAAAGATTTGGCCATGACCGCAGCATTGCCACCATACGAAGATATTGTTGCTTCGTAGCTCATCAAAAACTGCTTCGGGTCTGAGTGGCCATCAAATATGGGAAGCTGAGGCGGCTTGTAGGGCGGAGGCCAAGGTGTAGCCTGCAGCTCAGCGGACAGAGGAGAAGCATCATCAAAAACAAAATTCCCATGATGGAAATTGTCATACCAGTCATCTTCATTGAGGAAACCCTCCTGATGAAGGTCTTGGTGCTGAGGCCTTCGGTGTTGCTCATCCTGAGTAAGATGACGAACCTCCTCAGAGGCTTCGTCTATCTACCTTTGCAGTTCAGCTAGCCTGGCCATCTTTTCCTTCTTCCTTTGCACCTGTTGATGAAGCATCTCCAAGTTTCTGATCTCCTGGTCTAGCTCATCCTCTTGTGGTGTCGGGCTGACAGCCTTCCTCTTCTGGCTTCGGGCCTCCCGCAGAGAGAGAGAGTCTCTTGATTGGGGTCTAGTGGTTGCAGAGGTGCAGCCCCAGTTGCTGAAGCTTTCTTCGGCGCCATAGCGAAGGTTTATGATCGCCGAAGGTGTTCAAAAACTCGAAGAGTGGAAGTAGGTTCACCGGAGGTGGGCGCCAATGTTGGGGACTTGTTCTCAAATGCTTTGGATTAAGAACAAGACAACATAAAAAGTGTTAAATGATAAAGTCCTTCGTCCTCTGAAACATTATTTCCCTTCGGGATATAATGTGTTTCGGACGAAGACCATAAACGACATACCTTTGTAAGCACAATAAATAATGATGAAGAACTTGTATGTAACATAAGAAGTAATATAAACATTTAAATATTATCACAACATCATTTCTATTTTATTATCATAAAAAATAGAAATGATTTCAGATTACAAGTGTACCTTCGAATTGCAGGAAGGCAAAAGTATAAGGATGACGCAAAAGCAAATGCCCAGTCCGCGTGAACAGTACGGGAGTACTGTTCATCTATTTATAGGCGTGGGACGCAGCCCATGTAAAATTACATCCATGCCCATTACACTTGCTAATGACTTATGGGGATCCATTAAGGCCTAAGTAGTCTTTTCATCTTTAGGTTGTGTTCCCCTTTCTGCTATCGCGACGAAGCTTTCCTGCGCATAGCTTCGGCTGTGCGCCATCCTTCGTACATCTTGGTAATCAGCCCGTCCATCATCTCAATCATCCTTCGTCTGGCTTAGGCTTCGTCCTGACCATACTCCATGCTCATAATCTGAGTCCGAAGATACCTGTTCATATAATTCACTTGGAAAACATTGTCAAATCTTGTTTTTGAGGACCTTCGGAGGACGAAGGCCCCCAACACTCCCATTCCCGCCAAGGAGAAAGGGAAGGCCCCTATGACTAATAGTTGTCAAAAGAACCATGCTTTCATGTACCATGATAGGAGACATTCTAGGAATGCTTATAGAAGTTATGATAATTTTGATTCTCATGCCATGATTGCTTCTAGTTCTTCTATTATGCATGATAGAAATTTGGCTAGGAAAAATGCTATGCCTATAAGAAATGTTGTTCATGTTCCTAGGAAAGTTAACAATGAACCTTCTACAATTTTTCATACTTGCAATGCTTCCTTTGCTATTTGTAGAAAGGATAAGAAGGTGATTGCTAGGAAGTTAGGGGCAAGATGCAAGGGAGATAAAACTTGCATTTGGGTCCCTAAGATCATTGTGACTAACCTTGTAGGACCCAACAAGAGTTGGGTACCTAAAACCCAAGCCTAAATTTGCCTTGCAGGTTTATGCATCCGGGGGATCAAGCTGGATTATCGACAGCGGATGCACAAACCACATGACGGGGGAGAAGAAGATGTTCACCTCCTACGTCAAGAACAAAGATTCCCAAGACTCAATCATATTCGGTGACGGGAATCAAGGCAAGGTGAATGGGTTAGGAAAAATAGCTATTTCATCCGAGCACTCCATTTCCAATGTGTTTTTAGTTGAGTCGCTTGGATATAACTTGTTGTTTGTGAGTCAGCTTTGTAATATGGGATATAACTGCTTATTCACAAATGTAGATGTGTCTGTCTTTAGAAGGAGTGATGGTTCATTAGCTTTTAAGGGTGTATTAGACGGCAAACTCTATTTAGTTGATTTTGCAAAAGAGGAGGCTGGTCTAGATGCATGCTTAATTGCTAAGACTAGCATGGGCTGGCTGTGGCATCGCCGCTTAGCACATGTGGGGATGAAGAACCTTCACAAACTTCTAAAGGGAGAACACGTGATAGGTCTAACAAATGTGCATTTCAAAAAAGATAGACCTTGTGCAGCTTGTCAAGCAGGTAAACAGGTGGGAAGCTCTCATCATACCAAAAATGTGATGACCACATCAAGACCTCTGGAGTTGCTTCATATGGACCTCTTCCGACCCGTCGCCTATCTAAGTATAGGAGGAAGTAAGTATGGTCTTGTTATAGTTGATGATTTTTCCCACTTCACTTGGATATTCTTCTTGCAGGATAAATCTGAAACCCAAGGGACCCTCAAGCGCTTCCTAAGGAGAGCTCAAAATGAGTTTGAGCTCAAGGTGAAGAAGATAAGGAGCGACAACAGGTCCAAGTTCAAGAAACTTCAAGTGGAGGAGTACCTTGAGGAGGAAGGGATCAAGCCGAGTTCTCTGCTCCCTACACACCACAGCAAAACGGTGTGGTAGAGAGGAAGAACAGGACGCTCATTGACATGGCGAGGACAATGCTTGGAGAATTCAAGACGCCCGAGTGATTTTGGTCGGAAGCCGTGAACACGGCTTGTCACGCCATAAACCGGGTGTACCTTCATCGTCTCCTCAAGAAGACTTCGTATGAGCTTCTAACTGGTAACAAACCCAATGTGTCTTACTTTCATGTATTTGGGAGCAAATGCTACATTCTAGTGAAGAAGGGTAGGAACTCTAAATTTGCTCCCAAAGCTGTAGAAGGGTTTTTTTTAGGTTATGACTCAAATACAAAGGCGTATAGAGTCTTCAACAAATCATCGGGTTTGGTTGAAGTCTCTAGCGACGTTGTATTTGATGAGACTAATGGCTCTCCAAGAGAGCAAGTTGTCGATCTTGATGATGTAGATGAAGAAGACGTTCCAACGGCCGCAATACGCACCATGGCGATTGGAGATGTGCGGCCACAGGAACAAAAGGAGCAAGATCAACCTTCTTCCTCAACAATGGTGCATCCCCCAACTCAAGATGATGAACAGGTTCATCAAGAGGAGGCGTGTGATCAAGGGGGAGCATAAGATAATCATGTGATGGAGGAAAAAGCACAATCGGCACCACCAACCCAAGTTCGAGCGACGATTCAAAGGAATCATCCCGTCGACCAAATTTTGGGTGACATTAGCAAGGGAGTAACTACTCGTTCTAGATTAGTTAATTTTTGTGAGCATTACTCCTTTGTCTCTTCTATTGAGCCTTTCAGGGTAGAAGAGGCCTTGCTAGATCCGGACTGGGTGTTGGCCATGCAAGAGGAGCTCAATAATTTCAAGAGAAATGAAGTTTGGACACTGGTGCCTCGTCCCAAGCAAAATGTTGTGGGAACCAAGTGGGTGTTCCGCAACAAACAAGACGAGCACGGGGTGGTGACAAGGAACAAGGCTCGACTTGTGGCAAAAGGTTATGCCCAAGTCGCAGGTTTGGACTTTGAGGAGACTTTTGCTCCTGTGGCTAGGCTAGAGTCCATTCGTATTTTGCTAGCATATGCTGCTCACCATTCTTTCAGGTTGTTCCAAATGGATGTGAAGAGCACTTTCCTCAACGGGCCAATCAAGGAGGAGGTGTACGTAGAGCAACCCCCTAGCTTCGAAGATGAACGGTACCCTGACCACGTATGTAAGCTCTCTAAGGTGCTCTATGGACTTAAGCAAGCCCCAAGAGCATGGTATGAATGCCTTAGAGACTTTTTAATTGCTAATGCTTTCAAGGTTGGGAAAGCCGATCCGACTTTATTCACTAAGACTTGTGATGGTGATTTATTTGTGTGCCAAATTTATGTCGATGACATAATATTTGGTTCTACTAACCAAAAGTCTTATGAAGAGTTTAGCAGGGTGATGACTCAGAAATTCGAGATATCGATGATGGGCGAGTTGAACTACTTCCTTGGGTTCCAAGTAAAGCAACTCAAGGACGGCATCTTCATCTCCCAAATGAAGTACACGCAAGACTTGCTAAAGCGGTTTGGGATGAAGGACGCTAAGCCCGCAAAGACTCCGATGGGAACTGACGGACACGTCGACCTCAACAAAGGAGGCAAGTCCGTTGATCAAAAAGCTTACCGGTCCATGATAGGTTCTTTGCTTTATTTATGCGCTAGTAGACCGGATATTATGCTTAGCGTATGCATGTGTGCTAGATTTCAATCCGATCCAAGGGAGTGTCACTTAGTGGCCGTGAAGCGAATTCTTAGATATTTAGTCGCTACACCTTGCTTCGGGATCTGGTATCCAAAGGGGTCTACCTTTGACTTAATTGGATATTCAGACTCCGATTATGCTGGATGTAAGGTCGATAGGAAAAGTACATCGGGGACGTGCCAATTCTTAGGAAGGTCCCTGGTGTCATGGAGTTCTAAGAAACAAACTTCCGTTGCCCTATCCACCGCTGAGGCCGAGTACGTTGCCGCAGGACAGTGTTGTGCGCAACTACTTTGGATGAGGCAAACCCTCTGGGACTTTGGCTACAATCTGAGCAAAGTCCCACTCCTATGTGACAATGAGAGTGCTATCCGCATAGCGGACAATCCTGTTGAGCACAGCCGCACAAAGCACATTGACATCCGGCATCACTTTTTGAGAGACAACCAGCAAAAGGGAGATATCGAAGTGTTTTATATTAGCACCGAGAACCAGCTAGCCGATATCTTTACCAAGCCTTTAGATGAGAAGACCTTTTGCAGGCTGCGTAGTGAGCTAAATGTCTTAGATTTGCAGAACTTGGATTGATTTATAGCATACATGTGTTCATGCCTTTGATCATGTTCCTTATGCATTTTGTTGTTTATTTATGATGCTCAAGTTGTACTCATGATCCCCGGACCTCACAAGTCCATTTGCAAGTGATGCACTTATTTAGGGGGAGGCATGCTACAACTTGACCCTTTGAGACTAACTGTGTGCTTGAGCTTGCTTGATTTAGTCTCAAAGGTGGATTGAAAGGGAAAAGGTGGACTTGGACCATGCAAGACTTCCACTGCACTCCGATGAGAGGGTAACTTACTCCAAGTTCATCTCAATATCCTTATTGCCTTTGTACTCGTATTTGATGATTTTGGTGAGGCAATGGGGTTTAAGGGCCAAGATTCATCCCATTTTGATGCTTGATGCCAAAGGGGGAGAAAATAAGGCCAAAAGCAATAAATGGATCAGCTACCACTTGAGAATTTTGAAATAGTAGAATAGAGCTTTTGGTTTGTCAAAACTCTCTTGTTATCTCTTTTGTCAAAAGTTGGCCTCTTGTGGGGAGAATATTTGATTATGGGAAAAAGGGGGAGTTTTTGAAATCTTTGATCAATTTCTCTTGGAACAACTCTCTTTATGTCTCAACAAGTGTGTTTGACTTAGAGATAGGAAATTGAGGTTGATTTGCAAAAACAAAACCAAGTGGTGGCAAAGAATGATCCAAATATGCCAAATTTGAATTAAAACAAATTTGTGTTCTCATTTGCATTGATGTTGCACTTCTTTAGTTGCTTTTTGTTGTGTTGGCATAAATCACCAAAAGGGGGAGATTGAAAGGGAAATGTGCCCTTGGGCCATTTCTAAGTATTTTGGTGATTGAGTGTCAACACAAGTGCTTAAGTGTTAATCTATGCCAATTGATGGACAAAGTGCAAATCAAGAGAAAATGTATGTTTCTAAGACTTAGTACATTGTTTTGGAGACTAATGTATTGTGTCTAAGTGCTAGAAACAGGAAAAGACCAATTTGGAAAAGACTTGGCTAAGCAGCCAAGTCTTTGCGCAGTCTGGGTGCACCGGACTGTCCGGTGGTGCACCGGACAGTGTCCAATGCGCCAGGCTGGCGACTGTCAACTGGCTGCTCTTGGGAAGCGATTAACGGCGTACGGCTATAAATCACCGGACTGTCCGGTGGTGCACCGAACTGTCCGGTGAGCCATTCACAGGCGAAGTCATCGCTCTCAGGAAGCGATTAACGGCGTACGGCTATAAATCACCGGACTGTCCGGTGAGCCAACGGTCGGCCAGGCCAACGGTCGGCCACGTAATCCGCGCGCGACGCGTGGTCGAGCCAACGGTCAAAAGGGGGCACCGGACTGTCCGGTGCGCCAACGGCTCTAGATCTTCAACGGTCGGCTGTGCCACAGAAGGAAAGAAATCCGCACCGGACAGTGTCCGGTGGTGCACTGGACTGTCCGGTGCGCCAGGCGACAAAAGGCAATAATTGCCTTCCTGGAATGCTCTCAATGGCTCCTAGCTGCCTTGGGGCTATAAAAGGGACCCCTAGGCGCTGGAGGAGTACACCAAGCATTCTCTAAGCATTCCTAAGCACCAAGACTTCAATTCCGCGCATTCGATTCTTTGTGATAGCAACTAGAGCTCCATTTGTGTAGTGTACTCTTCGGGTTGTGTTGAGAGCTTGTGTTGTGACTTGTGTGCGTGTTGTTGCTCTGATTTTGTGTCTTGTGTGCGTTGCTCTGTGACACCCCAGGTGTCAGTTTCGTGTTATGTCGGGAGATTTATCCTAATCTCGGATGCTCAGTGAAAATTTTTAACTCTTTATCACATTTATCTCCATTTATTAAGTTACTCATGAAAGTTTCACCAAGTTTGGAATTATTCGATCTCAAGAACAGCCAAATTTGGAGCCTGTTAAAACTTTTAATTCTCGGAACTAATGCAGACTCGAAGATCATTCTCGAATTATAAATCTCATCTGAAGCTCATTTAATCAAACTCTCGACAACTGTTAATTGATCTGAGCCCGAGTCTAATTTTTCGAACCTTGATCTATGTCCAACTATTTTATCCGAGTCCGTACTCTCAAACGGAATGCTCGGTATGTCGTCCTCTAATCAATTTTATCCGACTCGGCCAAATATCAAATGTCCGAACCGAACTCAAAACCCTCGTATCGACAGCAATTTTAAATAGCACGATTCGCCTTCTCCGACTAAAAATCCAAATCGATGAAGTCTCAGGACGATTTATTTTTGAATTACGCGTAGGTAATTATTTTCGAGCGAAATCAAATCCAACTCTCGGCCGAATTAATCGCTCAATCGTCCGTTCGTCAAAACTCTAATTCGCGTTGTTCTCCGTAGAGACGAATTCCGCTGGAACGTTTGTATTCCGGGAAATGATTAGCGATCTGATAATCCGTGTTTAATCAAAACACCATAAAATAAAATGGAAAATAACTAGCGCAACCCGAGTACGTGTTTTGGACCAAGCCCAGTCCAGCCCGCCCCATTTGGCCCATGAGAAAACCCTAACCCTAGGGCTCATCTATAAATACGGATCCCTCTCCCTTGCCCTTGGCTGTTTTGCACTCCCACCCCTATTTTTTTTCCAGTCGCCACTCTCTTCTCCTTTCTCTCCCACGCACCTTCTTCCTCCTTGCTCAGGGCGGCAGCAGCCACCAGCGAGCCCTGCTCCACGCGCCCCAGCCATGGCGCCCTTCTCCCCAGCGCGCAAGAGCAGGAGCTTTTTCTCCCATGGCCGGCCTCCCTTTCCCCCCCCCCCTCGGCTCCTTCCTGCATGGACGAGCTCCATCTCTGCAGCAGCCGAGCACCTCCACAGCCATGGCATCCCCTGCCCTTGTCCTCCCATGGGCGCGAGCCCCACTTCCCCTGCAGGTGAGCAGCAACTTCGGCCAGCAGAGGACAGCGACTCCCCTCTCCCAGCTCGGCCTCGCCATCACGCAAGGAATGGCTGGCGCCCAGAAAATCCACGCAGCCGGCCCCCTTCCTCCCTGCGCCCAGCTCTCCTTTCTACTGCGCAGCATCTCCCTCCCCCAAGCCCCTGCGCGCGCACAGCAGCGGATCCCCAGCGCCCTCCCCTGCTCCTCCTCTCTTCCCCACAAAACAGCGGCAGCTCACCCCACCTCCCCTCGCTGTGCAGCCCCTCGGCGAAACGCCGCTGTTCCTGCAGCCCCGACACCTTCCCTGGCTTCCTCGCTGCTAGCGCAGCGCGCGTGCCACGTGTTCGGTGATCTGTCCAAGTGGGGTGTTGAGCAGTGAGCAGCACGCCGTCGATGCCCACCGTGTGTTCGCTGTTTTGCGCTGCCCATCCGCGACGCCGTCGAAAACCGTGGTGAGAAACCCCCCCCCCCCCCCCCCCCCCGCTGTTCTCGATGTTTATTTTCCAATGTGTGTGATGTTTGATGAACTGCCGCTAACAAATTTGTGTGCTTTCGCAGCTAGTGGTCGACGTCGTGCCTTGCCCGTTCGCCGAAATACCGAGCCATGTGGACAGCCATGCGTCTAGTCACGACCCGTTCAGGTTGATTGATTTGTAGTTTATAATACATATGCTTTGGTTGATGTCGGACAATGCATGTATATATGTGGATGTGTGTAATATGTTTCGGCAATACACGTTAGTAGGATCGCATTTGCGGTTAAAGAACAAGCGGTTGATGAGGTGTGCGATTTGTAGTTTGTCTAATTCCGTTTTGGGTCGATGTGGTGTATAGTGGTGTTTGATTAGATGTGGGCATAAAATGTTTGGATTATATGCCGTGGCAAGGTCGCATTCACGTTTTGGTAAACACGTGTGTCGTGCTTGTTTTATGTGATGAGTAAGTTTGGAAATATATGTGATGTGAGGATTGAATTAGTACACGTACGTGTGTGTGTGCCGTAGTGTATTATAGTAGTAGTGGCGGGAGATATTTAATTGAGGTGCGCGGGTATATGCCGTAATATGGTTATACTCGCAACAAAGAAATATGTATGTATTGTGTGACCCGACGTTTAGGTTACTATTGTATAATCGTGTGAAGGACTCTCCCGATGGTCACGTGACTAAAGGGTGGTGTAGTGGTAAAGCGAGAAGTAAGTTTAATATTTTTTAAAAAAATGATTAGTTGATAGCATCTGTCGGTGTCGTCATGCTTTCTATGGTATGGCGGGTCGATGCCTCGCCTTGTCAAATATTGCATTCCATGCCCCTTCGGATAAATAAATGTCTTGTTGATCGATTGGAGGTCTTATATGAGTGTTATCGCAGCCCAATAATTATTAGGGCAAGTAGCGTTCATGAGTCAATCCTTGTTAAAATTGAAGAACAATCCGATAACATATGCACCTAAGTGCTTTAGGTCCTTCAGTAGCAAGTAAGTCTTATGAAGTTTTATGCCAGGTGTTAATGCCTCTATGTTAGACCTCCTAAAATATGATGTTTTCAGTGACTTGTGTGTTGTGCAGTTTAAGTTGAGAAAAGGTTAAGAAACATTAATTAACTTGCTCCCACCCATGTTTTGAGTTGCAATGACTAAATGGTTCGCTAAGTCTTCTACTGTGATTAGCCAACTCATGTTAAATAGGAGTCGATTTCGTTAAGTGTTTGTTATATATACTAGCTGAGTACCCGTGCGTTGCAACGGTAATATATAATACCAGTATACTATGATAACTTATATAAAATGTATGTTATATTGTTATGAGAAAATGTTTCATAATCAATTTGTGATTCTAGCCATACATAAATTTTGTTATTTTAATTTAGTTGTTTCACCACTACATTGCAACCATCAGTATCATGCAAACTTTGATATATGCTATGATTTGTATGGTATCATCATTGGAGAGCACGTTCCACACATGCTAGAAGAAATTTCCTCGTACATCGTTAGTCATCAGACACGCACCACCATACGCTCTTGCTTAAACAAAAAAGTAAGTGTGTGTGTTTGCGAAGAAAATTAAAAGCAGGTCGGCGTAAAAGCTACCCTGACGGTGGCGAGGATGATGAACTGGTCACTGTTGTCGATCCTACTCTGCGTCACCTCCGACGCTAAGATGACGCCATGTTCGAGGACACTCACACAATATCAGCAACGTCCATCGTCCCAGCGCACAAGAATTCATGTACGGTCAGTAGCGACTTACGTGGTAGGTTGGGCTTCAGGTGGACGATGAGCTAGACGACGTGATGGCGTCGTCGTCGGATGCGGTGTCCAGAACAACCCGAGAGTCGTCGATGTTGGCGACAACTATGAGGCCCCCTGCTTAACGATGGACAGCGTGGTGCAGATGCTCTGGACCACATCCAAGTGGTGGCTTCGTGGGAGCTTGTCGTACACAGTGGCGTATGCGACCACGTAGGACTGCTTCTAGAGGTTGAACTGACAGTCGCCAAGCTTCTTCTCGTCATCGATGAGCGACGCCAACGTGAGTGCCTCCTGCTCATGGTGTTTGTTCGGGGTTTCAAGTAAGAAACATGGATTCATGCTTAGCGTTGGTTTATGAAAATGACTCACAAGTCTGATTTATGGAAAAAAATATTACGAAAAAAATATCATGCATGCAAAAAAGGGAATTTAAGTATAATACATTATTCAAACAAAAGAAATTACATGCAAAGCTCTTCTTTAAATAATATTACCTCCATCCAAAAATCTAATTCAAGAATCTCGGTGATACTTATCTACTACTACGCATTGTGAAAGAGTAGCAAGTGAGCTTGGTGAGAGATGTTGTAGATGTGTTTTCTGTCATAGATATAGACATAAACACATATGTGGTGTAGCGGTAGCTACTCTTAGCCTTTGCTTGAGAGGTCACGGGTTCAAATCTCCTTGAGGACAACATGTGTGTGTTTTTTTAATTGGTTGTACGGGGGAATGGGAATGGGAATGAGCTCTGTATGGGGGAATGGGAATGGACTTTGCGGGAGGAGGGAATGAGAAAGACAGAATAAATAATGGAATGACAGACATGGGAACGGTGGCAGAACAGGAATGGCAGAACACGGGAATGGCAGACTACTATTGCAGCCTTAATAGTAGTAGAGATGTGTTGTCTCGGATTGCGATAGTAATAGACAAGCCGACGTGTATGCTGTCGAGCGAACCGTGTCGTTGCTCTAGTTAGCCAAATTGTTCGATGAATTGGTTAAGGTCGTAGCCACGATCATTTGCTTATTGTATTCTAAATGCGTATGGTTACGGTCATGGATGAAAAGTAGTAGTGCTCATGTGAGATCTAATTGAAAACGCAAATCGTTGGGTGATTATCATGGAGAATGCGCTGTTAATTATATATGGTACTTTTAGTGCTCATAACGACACGGATAAAAATTAGTAAGTCCACTTGTTAGTTCTCACTTGGTTATTTTAACTCTAACAAATGTCAAAGTGTTATAATAATTCAAGTCTCTAAAACGCGGCAATTCTTGAATTGTATAGAAGCTGAAATGTATTGATTGCTGTTTTGGGCTGCACGTACTGTTTTCGGTGTGCTGTATGTTTGATGAACTAAATTGTGTTCTCTGTAGATATGTGCTATAGAAAAGTGGTATATAACTTTACTATCTTGCTGGTGTTAAAATTTGACAGCCATAGGTCTGACCGTTTAGGAGTTGTGCTTTTTACAAATTCAGTAACTGAATCTGTCCAAATTCTGTACAGATTTCAGAAACTGCATTGTTTGCTTAAGTTAATGTTAGAATCAGTCCTTGTCAATTATAAGAAAGTTGTAGAGGCTTTTCTTATCTTGCTTGTGTTAAAATTTCATAACTATAGGCCTGACGGTTTAAGAGTTATGAATTTTACAGACTGGTTGTTGTGTTCTGTCCACCGTCAGAACAGATTTCGAAAACTATAATATTTGATTTAGTTAAACCTGGAATCACTTCTTGGTGATTATAAAAGTTGTGTAGTACTTTTGCTAAGCTTTTCAAAAAGTCTTAGATCACTCTTTTTGGTGGTCTGAAGATTAAGTTACATGTGTTTGAAGTGTGAAGACTGAATCTGTCCAGTTTTGGACAGCACAGCCTTCATAGTATATTTTACCATTGATACATGCTAAACCAGCCAGGGATGTTTATAAATAATTGGTAGAACATTTAATTAGCTTTCCAGAAAGTCTAAGATCACTTTGTTTGGATGTCTGAATCTTCAGTTAGGAATTTTTAAAGTCACAAGTCTGAATCTGTCCAAATCTAGACAGAGCTGCTGTGATTGTACTTTTTGACCTTGCTAAGTGTTGAATCAGGTTGAATTGAAATACCAAAGTTGTAGTTCACTTTTTAAGCTTTCCAGAAAGTCCTAGTTTGCTATTTTTGGATTAATATTTGAAAAATTATGATTAAAACAAGTAACTGCTGTATTGCTGTCCAAAAATCTGCAAGTGCCCATTTGATGGTTGAGTTCACCCTTTTGGCTAAAAATGCTTAGTTAGCACTTAACGGACTTAGATTTGTAATGTCTAAACTTAAGTTAACATGTGTTTCATGATTAATGTGCTTGCTTGCTGTAGTTGATTGTGATAGAGGAGTCCATCGACATTGATGCATCGGTCCTCTATTAAACTTGTGTTTGTGATGCTTTTGTGTGATCAATAGAAGAACTAATGAAAAGCCGTAGCAACTAAATAAATGCTTGTACGTGTGATATCGTGTTGCATTGGTTAATTGTAGGTAGTGATCGTCGTTTTTCCAGTGGTAGTGTTTGCGTATAGTTGTTGCAATGTCTTACTAATAAATGTTTAGTTCGCCACTGTGTCTTGGTATATTTTGTGCTATTTTTGTACTACTTTCATTTTATTCATACATATGCATCTTGCACCTCATATAGGACCGAGAGATGATGATCGAGCAACTGATGTGGTGCCAACCACAAGACGCAGTTGGTGGACGACCTGAAGAATGATGGACATAACCAATAGATGCTCGCCAAGCAAGCACCTCCCCCAACAAGCACTATCTAAGTGTTAAATTAAAGGCAAGCCCCGGTTTTATGCATAACCCATTATATATATGCTATTTTACTACACTTAATGTTTGTAGGCTTGTACCATGCACTTAAGTGTAGGAGTTGCCTGAAACCCTAGTTGCATGAACTCAGGATTCCTTTTGAGATGGATACTAGTATGCTAGGTCGAGTAGCTGCTTTACTAATTAGGGATCTCGGTAGAAGTCGAGTGATTTTTCCAGCACTCGCGCGAGGTCAGGAATTTGTTGTACTCACTTTCATATCATAATGAGGTTGGTTTGTGGGCAACAATCCATGGGGATTGGTTGTCTACGGGATAAAATTTGAATAAGGATTAAGGTGTGGTACCGTGAGTCAAGCGTTTGAACGTACTAAGCACATGCTGAGAAATATGGTAAATCGGTAAGCCTAGTACCTGATTGAACCTGGCAGTGGACTTTACCCCTCACGCGACCTGAGACGTAGTCTCCCATTCCGGTTATGGTGGGTACAAGTGCGGTCACTGCACGACGGCAGTCGGGGTCAGTGAGGCATTGTATGCCAAGGCGGTGAGCCCTGATCTGCTGACGGGGAATCGATGGGGACGGTTGATGTGTGTGGGGACGGAGTGCCCCTACATGTTGTGTGTTTAGGTTTACCTTGCAAGGTTTAAAAAACTCGATTCGAATCGTCTGCTTCTCGCAGCTAATGAGACTGCTTGATCCATGCTGCTACATTGAGTAATAAGTGGAAAAGAGTTGACTGGCAAAAAGGTTGATTGCTTAAAAATGTTTGATATCATGTATGAGTAGCTAGGTACTCATCTAGTTTAAAAAGGATCATCTAAAACTGGAAAAGCTAAAACTTGATTTTAGACTCAGCTAGTGCTTTTGGCAAACCAAACCCCTCAGCCAAACAGCTGCATGTCTAGAGGTAGAGGAGTCGACTCCTCACACCGGGTAAGTCTAGCTGAGTATTAGTATACTCAGCCTTGCTTGTGGCATAATTTTTGTAGGTACCTCCTTGTTTTGGTTGATGGTGTGACTTGGCCTCCATCCCTGCCACCGGGATAGATGGTCGAGAGGGTTACTGCTTCCGCAGGAGAGGACCAGGAGGAGTAGCGTGGCCAGGCTTCGCCATGTTACTCGGTTTTCTTTGTTAGTTATTTCCGCTGCATTAAAATTTATGGTTATTATTTCTGAAACTCCGATAATGTAATAACTACTGATACTTATTAAATTTGTGGTATTATGTTTTATTGTATTTCTCTGTGCCTCACCTTCGAGTGAGCTAGTGGTATTCGATCCTGGTTAAGTGGCTTTATCGGACTAGATCCGAGGGACTGACGGTTTATTCCTATTTAAGTGTGGTCTAGCCTCTAAGGCGGGACTTAGGCACTTAAGTTGGAATAATTTGGGCGGTTCTGCCACATGCTCATTCCAACCTTACTTCCTTGATTCTTTGTGAACATCTTTGTAAGGGCGAGAGGCTCCAAGTTGTGGAGATTCCTCGCAAGTGGGATATAGTAAAGCAAAGCAAAACACCGTGGTATTCAAGTGGGTCGTTGGACCGCTTGAGAGGGGTTAATTGCAACCCTCATCCATTGGGACGCCACAACGTGGAGTAGGCAAGTGTTGGACTTGGCTGAACCACGGGATAAACCACTGTGCCATCTTCGTGTTGATCTCTTTGTGGTTATTGTGTTTTGCAAGAACTCCTCTCTAGCCACTTGGCCTTATTGTGCTAACTCCTAATCAAGTTTTTGTGGCACTAAGTTTCAAGTTTTACAGGATCACCTATTCACCCCCCCCCCTTCTAGGTGCTCTCAGTTACATCTAGATACATTGATTTTCAGCCATGGCGTAATTTAGGGCTACCACCACCAACGACTTGCAACACTTCCTCCCTCATAGTAGGCTTATAATGGTACAAATACTTCCATAAACGGAAATGTGGGACGATCCCAAGAAAAACTTCACATGAATGAATGAAAATGATAATTTGTAGTATGGAATTCGTGTTCAAATGAGTGAGATCTATTGCATAAAAATTGAACAATCCTTGGACAAAGGAGCAAATAGGTAAATCTAATCCACGAACAAATAAAGGGGCAAATACTAGTTCTCGGGTATCTTTAGTAGGCCCCCTCCCCTCTCCAACTTCTCCAAGCACCCTATTCCTCTGGGCAAGAACACCAATTCAAGAAGATCTGTTTAGAAATAGTAGACTTACGAAAAGCAAGGAAAGGGTTGGATTTCACGAGTCCTCATTATACAAAAGAATTTCAGTGGTGTTTGTGGCAGACACTCTTGATTTATAAGAAACCAAGTATGAAAATCATTCGCTCCAACAGTTGATTTGACACACTTGGACCCATATTAACCCAGTGGTCCTTGAAATCACAAAGGATTTCAACTTTCTAGTTTCACAACAAAGATCGTACTAGATTAACGTTACCGAACATGTGTTACAACATTCCCATAGAGTTCAAATACATTGTAGGGACATAAAAGTTACTACAACATAGTGTTTGACACAAGTATCCATAATGTAGCACATGAAGTAGCAAAAAGTAGCAGAAGCATTAAGTTCAAATGCCACCCATAACACATGTGGGCTCAAAATACAGTACCATGTGTCTATCAGATCCACCAAAAGCATGAGGAGGGATACTCAAGAAGCCAAGCCCATGGCTTACTCTTTGCCCGTAGCCGGGTAAAGACAATTCTCGCAGTAGCCATAGTAAAGTTGGCCATCTGCAACAACATAGGGAATAGAACCATGAGTTATCAAATGTACCCAACAAGACTTACCTATCATAAATCATGAATAAAGTGACTTCAAGGAATCATGTATGGCTTTATTGTGGGGCTAGTTGACTTTTAACATGATACAAGTATTATCATATTAATTATCAAAATTAAGTAGTATCATTGTTATTATCCATCTTTCAGCAGTCCAATTTTACCTATCTTTTTGTGTATCTAGGTTAGCGCCTATTTAACTAGAGGATGTCTTGTCTTCAAGATAAAGTCTAGTTTTAGTACCTTATCTCTATGGAGTTGTATGGACAATCATCCTAGTAGCTTAACAAACAATAGTAACCATAGCCCTTGATTATAATTATTGTTTTCATCTTACTTAATCATTATCACTTACCATTCCATATCCATTACTACGATGAGATAACTCAAGTCAAGTGCTCAATATCCAGAAGCGATGGCGATTTGAATCAATTACAAACCATCTAGTGGGTACTCCTAATACAAATCATACTCATAGTACTTTGTGGGATATGGTCACCACCGTACTATTCCAAAAGCAGCCAATCTGCACATAACGGGAGCAAAAGAGGTCACTCTACCTAGGACCACTCGACTGCTAGAGGGTTAGGCGCACCATGAACATGGACTAAGTCTTCGCATCCCTATGTCTCCTCAACCTCCGCTGATAAGTGCACCCAATGAGGTCAAATCCCAACTAGAATAGTACTCTAGCTTCACGGTCGGAACGAGTTACTTGGCTAGCTAAGCCATTAGGCATAAGTTCAGCATGACTCGAGGGCCACACAACAGTATGGTCCTTAACCGACACAGACAAAATCACTATGGCCTACGACCCCCCATAAGACTCCGCTCGATCTTCAATTATCTTTCATTCTTTGATTATCTCCTCCGATGATAACATCCTAATCAAGCATGGAGTATCCACCTATATCTTGCAGGTGACAGGAAATCTCCCGACTTCTACCGGTCTAAGCAAGTCTAAGTATTTAAGTGCACCTAACTTATTAGGGTAACAAGGGTATGGATTTAGTAGGTGTCCGGTACCCAGGAACTGGGTGCCCAAAGTAGGCCCAAGGCCTCTTAGCGGCCCACTTGCCAACTAGCTCCCTACTAAGCAAAACTGTGAGGCGAAGTGGCCGACCAACCATCTGTCGAGCAACCCTGCAAGGTGGAGTGGTCGACCAACCCTCCAACGAGCAACCTTGAGAGGCAGAGCGACCGAACAGCTCCCTGCCGAGCAACCCTTCAAGGCGGAGCGACCAACCAACCCTCTGCCGAGTAACCCTACGATGCAGAGTGACCGAATAGCTCCCTACCGAGTAACCCTAAGAGGTACAACATACGATCAAGTCCTCACCGAGAAACTCAGCGAGGCAGAGATCCTAGCCTAGTACTACTGACCCACATCAGTATGATAAGACGTGTCACCGCCAAACCACGTCCGGACCACAGGCACAACATACTAAGGCACGCTGGGAGGTCGCTATCGACACGACTGAATGACGCCGCATATGGTCTCGAGTGCATCCCTGCTGCCTTGTGGGGCCAGTCAACCCTAGTCATGGGGAACCTCACCACTGGAGTCTCTGTGGTGACCCATGTACCGGAAAGGACGTGATGATACACCATATAGGGTGTATGCTTGTGCACATAGGAAGGTTATGCATGGTTCATGATAGAAGACGAAGCTGCGCCACGCACGACCCCAAACCAAACCGTAAGTCTACCCTGCGGGACCCACTAGGTGCCACTACATCAGCATCAGACTCGCTATAGGGACTCTTATATAGGACGGATGCAGCGGTACGCCATACCAGGAGTACGGCTCTGCACGACCCTACAGACAACGTCAGGGAGACTATGCCACCCAAGGGCAACAAGCCGAGTTCCCTCCAGTAGCATGTAAGTCCCCACTATAATGTCCTACCCTTGAGCTATAAAAGGGCAGGGCCCCTTTCTTGCCACACACACACCTTCTGTAACACAGTCCTCAAGCAATACAATGATCAACACTACACTGGACTAGGGCGCAAGACTGAACCAGCATAACCCTCTGTCTCAGACCCCCTCTTCTTGAATCCCAGCGATTCACCATTCGGAGTGAGTCTGTGCTAGCATCCCCCACCGAACACAAATTCTATTGTCCCCCGGTTTCCGAAACTATGATAGTTGGTGCGCCAGGTAGGGGACCGTTAGCGTGCCAAAAGATACTCTCCACTTTGATGGCCTAGTCATCAACACTCACTAGTGGCGAGACTTTTGATCCTGCAAGTCGCATCATCTTTGGTTCCCTCTACTTCCTCGTCACCGCCATCGACGAGCTTCGCCTCGTGGACTCCGACGTACCTATCATCACCGATGTACGACCCACACGTTATATCACCACGAGGAGCAATGTAACACCTCAAAATTCTATGATGGTAATCTAGTAAAATACTCTAGGGATTTTGAATAAAAATGCCTTTCAATAAGAAATTTCTTACCTTTGAAGTTACATCCCTTAATTAAAACAAATATGGTTCCTAGTAAAATTTTAATAAAAGTATCCTATATGATTTTTAGTTATTCTTTATTGGAAAATATGTGGCAGAACTGCCCGAATTCTTCCAACTTAAGTGCCTAAGCCCTGCCTTAGAGGCTAGACCACACTTAAATGGGAATAACCCGTCAATCCCTCGGATCTAGTCCGACACGGCCACTGACAGGATCAAGTACCACACTCTCACTCGATGGTGAGTCACAGAGCAAATACAATAAAGCATAAAACCATACATGTCAGAGTATTAAATTATTACATCATCATCATCATCATCGGAGTTTTTGCAAAAGTGACCATCATTGTTTCGAAGTGCAGCGGAAATAAACTAACGGTAAATAAATAGAGAGATGGGGAAGCCTGTCCCATCACTCCTCATGCTCCTCCTCAGCCGAGGCAGGGTCCCACTCAATAGTCCAACCCGGTGGTAACGTGGACGGCCAAGTCACTCCAGCGACCATGTCCTCCAGAGAACCTGTAAAAAAATTATGCCACAAGCAAGGCTGAGTATACTAATACTCAGCTAGACTTATCCGGTGTGAGGAGTCTACTCCTCTACCTCTAGACATGCAGTTGTTTGGCTGTGGAGTTTGGTTGCCAAAAGCACTAGCTGAGTTTCTAAATCAAGATTTTAACCTTGTCAAAATTAAGTGTGACTCTCTTAAGGCTAAAGTGTACTATCTACTCATACATAGTAGCAAGCATTTTTAGCAATCAATATCTTGTATCATCTCATCACAGTTCCACTTGTTACTCAATGTAGCAGCATGGATCAAGCAGTCTCATTAGCTGCTAGAAGCAGACGATTCGAATCGAGTTTTTATCCTTGCAAGGTAAACCTAAACACACGACGTGGCGAGGCACTCCGTCCCCACACACATCAACCGTCCCCATCGATTCCCTGGCAACAGATCAGGGCTCACCGCCTTGGCGTACAATGCCTCACTGACCCCGACTGGCCGTCGTGCAGTGACCGCACTTGTACCCACCATAACCGGAATGGGAGACCTCGTCTCAGGTCGCGTGAGGGGATATGTCTGTGTTGGTGACTTGTTCTCAAATGCTTCGGATTAAGAACAAGGCAACATAAAAAGTGTTAAATGCTAAAGTCCTTCGTCCTTCGAAACATTATGCCCCTTCGGGAAATAATGATTTTAGGACGAAGGTCATAAGAAACGTACCTTCGTAAATATAATAAGTAATGACGAAGGATTCATATAAAGTGTGAAACATAAACATCAACATAGAATCATTTCTATTTTATTAACATGGAAAAATAGAAATGATTTCAAATTACAAATGTACCTTCGGTCCTGAGAGAAGGTAAAAAGTACAAGCGTGACGCGAAAGCCAATGCCCAGTCAGCGTGAACAGTACGGGAGTACTGTTCATCTATTTATAGACGCGGGACGCAGCCCACGTAAAATTACATCCATGTCCATTACATTTGTTAATGGCTTATGGAAATCTGTCAAGGCCCACGTAGTCTTTTCATCTTTAAGTCGGTTCCCCTTTCCACTATCGCGACGAAGCTTTCCTGCGCACAGCTTCGGCTGTGCACCACCCTTCGTAGAGCTTGGTAATCAGCTCGTCGTTCGTCTGGTTCAGGCTTCGTCCTGACCGTGCTTTATGTTCATAATTCTGAGTCCGAAGACACCTGTTCACATAATCCACTTGGAAAACATTGTCAAATTATGTTTTTGAGGACCTTCGGAGGACGAAGGCCCCCAACAGTAGCCCCTCGCAATATTAATTTGTTAACAATAAATTCAGATTGCGATATGGACGAAGGCCTTGAGCCGAAGGTCCGAAAAAACACCTTCCCTTTGCTAGAATAGCAACATTCACTGACAAGCGGGGTCTTTCAACTTTCAACGCCCTGGGCGTATAAATAAGATCATACCGCCAACTCATTTGGTACGCACACTTGCCATCTGCTTCGGTCCACTAAATTTTTAGCTCTTGTGCATTAAGATTGGTGACCTTTTTGATTTCGAAGCTTCGGCCCTGAAAATAATTTTTTAGCGTTTCCGAAGATGTCTGAAGGCAAGAAGATTCCTGCTGATACGAAGCTGAGTCTCGAGGAAGAGAAGAATCTGGGGTTCCTGATTGCGATGGCGGAGACCAATACAGAGAAAATCACCAAAGAGATTCTCGAAGGTTTGTCCGAAGATACTGATGACAGCGACAGCTATGATGTAGAAAGTGGTGGAGAAGAGGCCGAAGATCGACCATGGCGGCCAAGTCACACGGTTTTTGGGAAGACCACTATCAAGCAGAATCACATTGATAATATGAGGGGGAGGTATTTTCGGGATATATCTATTGTGAGGGCTGACGCTGGAGAAAAGACTTCTCCCACCCCCGAAGAAGATGAAGTTGTAATCTTCCGAAGCTTTCTCAAGGCTGGGCTTCGATTCCCCCTGAGCAACTTTGTTGTTGAGGTACTGAAAACATTTCAAGTCTACCTTCATCAACTTACTCCCGAAGCTATCATAAGAATGGGGATTTTTGTCTGGGCTGCAAGAAGCCAAGGTTTAGAACCAAATGCTGAAAGCTTCTGCAACATTCATGAATTGTTATATGAAACGAAGCCCTGGGGAAAAGAACAATATCACAACAATTTTGGGTGTTACAGCTTCGGTGCCCGCTCCGGGTCAAGCCGCCCTGTGCCAACCTTTCGGAAGAGGTGGCCCGGAGCCTGGATGACTGAATGGTTCTATGTAAAGAATGACTTAACAGCGCAAGAAAATGTCAAGAGTATTATTATGCGCCCCATCTGGCAATGCTTCGGACTTCGAAGGCCGAAGGTTGAAATGGACGAAGCAGCCGAGGAATGCCAAAGAGCCTTCGGCATAGTCTGCTCTTTCATTGGGACAAGGGACTTGGTCCAAGAGCACATTGCCTTCAGGGTATGGCCACTTGCAGAAAAGTGGGAAATGCCGAAGGAGACCATTAAAGAGTCCGACGAAGGCGGACTGGTCAGACTGAAATACACATTCAAATATGCAGATAAATTTGTTGAACCTGATGATGACTGGCTGAAGAGCATTGAAACTTTAAGTGATGAACTACTTGGGGCATATTCGAAGGCCGAAAATACTGCGCTATCAGCAGCCTTCGGAGGTCGAAAGAAGAAAAGGCTCAACCGTGTGTTTGACGCAGTCGGGTTTATGTACCCTGACTATCACTATCCGGTATTGGGTCGCAAAAGGAAAAATACTTCTCCTGCGACAGAAGCTACCACGAGTGCCCCTAGTGAGCCAGCGCCTCTGTTGGGGGCTTGTTCTCAAATGCTAAGAGTTAAGAACAAGGCAACACAGAAAATATTAAATATTAAGGTCCTTCGTCCTTTATCACATTATATCCTTTCGGAATATAAAGGATTTCGGACGAAGATTACGAAGGACGTACCTTCGTAAACATAATAATGAAGGATGAAGCATTCGTATAAATCATAATGTATAAAATAAACATTCAAATGTTAACATAGAATCATTTCTTAACAGGAATAAATATAAATGATTTTGAATTACAAATGTACCTTCGGTCCTGGGGAAAGCGAGAGTACAAGTGTGATGCGAAGGCCAATAACAGGTTCGCGTGAACAGTGCAGAGGTACTGTTCATCTATTTATAGGCACAGGTCGCAGCCTGTGACAAATTACAATTATGCCCCTTACAAATGTTTACAACATTGACTCAGACCTATATGAATAAAAAGGTCATTCTATCTCTATGTCGGTTTAAAACGCCGAAGCTCCATGAAAAGGAACCTTCGGCTATCTCTTGGAGACGACTTCAGCCGAAGCTGCTTCTTCGTGTGAGACCTTCGGCGCACCGAAGCACGACCCCAACAGTAGCCCCTTTCGCGGTGCTAGATCGTTTTTCGTAACGAGCTTGACCCGTGAAAAAAGAGCCTCTTCAGCTTCGGGAAGCCGAAGGTCCAAAAAACACCTTCCCTGAGCTCGTTGCGGAGAAACGATCCGGCTTCCGAGCACGTACCAGGCCCACCTTGCAGAGTACTGTTTGATCTTTGCGGTCCACTGCACAGCGAGTACAAGTGACCGCCCGTCTGGTGTAAAAATCTTGCCGCTTCGCCTTCTTACCTGCAGCACTATATAAACAAACGGGTAGGTGTGAAGTTACCACAGCATTCATTGCTATTTGCACTGTTTTGCTGCCAAAATTTTCCACCATAACCGAAGCTTGACTCTCAGAATCGAACGAAGGTCCGTCTCGACGCTTGCTTCGTCAGAAAGGAGAGCTTCGGAGAAAAGAAAAAAGAAAAACGTTTCTGACTTCCCCAAACTCAGAATCACATGGCACGAGTGCGATCTACTGCCAAAGTTGTACGTGAGGGAGACGAAGCCGAAGGTTCGGACACTGTGCCCATCTCCGAAGCGATGCAGCGCTCCGGTCTAGTGACTGCGGAAGAAAGGCCTGCTGCCGAAGCAAACCCGACAACAGCCGAAGAAGAAGAAAACATTGATGGGACTGACTCCGAAGATGACTACCACATTGCCATGCCCAGCAAGCCCAGTCACCTGGATTTTGGGAAATCAACTGTCTCAAAAGCTGATCTTTCGAAGATGGTGAAAGCAGGTTATTTCAATGAAGATCAGAAGAAGCTACTCCGCTTCGGGGGAGAAGAAACCACCCCGAAGCCAGGGAAGGATGAGATTGTTATCTTCAAAAGCTTTTTAAAGGCTGGGCTGAGATTTCCTCTGCACAATATTATTGCAGAGATATTGAGGAGGTTTGGTATCTACTTTCATCAATTGACTCCTAACGCCATCGTTAGGCTCAATGTTTATATCTGGGCCCTTCGAAGCCAGGCCGTGGAACCGTTTGCTGACAGCTTCTGCCGAGTTCACGAATTACACTACCAAACAAAGGCCAGAAAAGATGGGCTACATGAAAATTTCGGTTGCTATAATTTTGCCTACCGGAAGACAACAAAATGTCCTGTCATCAGCTACCGAAGCAAATGGCCAGCAGGCTGGAAATCTGAGTGGTTTTATGTGAAAGTTGACGAAGACAGAGAAAAATTGGTACAAAGCCCTTTGGAGTTAATCTTCGGAGAGACGAGGCCACGATGCCGCATCGGCGATCTAAAAGGTCCCACCTGGGCTGCTCTGGGTGAATTTGAAATCATTTCAAAACATATTGGCACCAGGGATTTAGTTCAGGAATTTTTGGCATTCAGAGTTTTCCCTACTCTAAAAGAGTGGGAAATGCCGAAGCTGAAGGGAGAAAAGAAGAAGGGGGAGCTGGTCCGTCTGCCCTATCACTTTAAATTCAAGAAGTACTTTAAGAAACCCTGCAAAGAGTGGTTAGACACAGTTGAGACAATGTGCAATGAAATCTTGGGGAATTACTCCAAAAAAGAGGATCAATTAATGACAGCGGCCTTCGGCGCCCGACCGAAGCGAAGGCTGAACCGAGTATTCGATGCCCTGGGCTTCGAGTACCCAGACTATGAGCAGTTGAACAAGGGTGCCGAGGGCCACAAAAGAAAAAGAGTGGCCGAAAGTCTGACCAAGGATGAAGAGCAACCAGCAGCAGAGAAGAAGATTCCCAAGAAAAGGAAAATATCAACTCCGAAACGGAAAATATCCGAAGAAGAGGGGACACCCACACCACCTTCTACCAGCGACGTGGAAGAAATTTTAAAGGTAATGACTGAACCCATGCCCGCGAAGCTAAGTCCATTAGGGCTCCATCTGACGAAGCTTTTTCAAAAGGTGGACGAGCCGGATCAGACGAAGATAAGCAAACCCAAGCGGCAAAGAATCATTACGGTAACTGAAGTTATCGATAAGACGCCGCCAAGGGCGTCAGTTCAGAAAACGGCAGCTGCCGAAAGCACCAAAAACGTCGAAGTCGCACCTTCGGAGGTCGCGGCTACCGAAGCCGCTACAGCCGAAGGTGTTAATTTAGAAACAACCATTGAGGATATTAACAAAATTTTGGAAGACATAGATGCAGAAGAAGCTGGTGTTGCTACTGAAAAATCCATGGCCACAGTGCCTGAAAAAGGAAAAGAAATAGCCGAAGATACTTCGGATGACGAAGCCTACTCCTTTTAGAATTTAATTGGACAAAAACTGACGAAGGACGAAATAGAAGAACTTAAAGACTATGCCAAATCTTGCGGCTACAAGTCAGGTGCCCTCCTATTTGGAGGTGTAGACGATGAAAAACTAGGCTGCATTCGAGACCAGACTGGTGCTAAGGTAATCGGTACTCTATCAAAGAGTATCGGTTTTCCGAAGCTAGAGACAGACATCAGCCGCTACCGACGACAACATATCGTCGGCAGCTTATTTTATTCTAACTTCAGGGTAAACAACCTTTTCTCTGGTTTTTATTGCTGTTAACAATGAAAATATTACTAATATAAGTTGTTTTTGTACAGAGCATGCTACTGAGCAAAGCTCTGAAGATGCAACAAGACTTGGAGGACAAAAAGCACGAAGCTATAATTGAAAACTTAGAAAGCAAAATAAAAGAGCAATCTGCCATCATTGAAAAGAAAGACTTCGAGCTCCAATCGACCGAAGGCTTACTGGCTGAGACTGAGGCTAAATTATCAGAGTTGAATTCGAAGCTTATCAATCAATCAAAACAATTCGACCAGGAGAAGCTAGAACTGAATTCGAAGCTTAAAGCCGAAGTCCAGACCAGCTCAGAGTTGAAGAAAACATTAACAAGCCTTCAAGACAAATGCTTGAACTTTGGCAATAATTGCATTGGACGATTAAAGAAGATATTTTACTCTGTTGGAGCCAGCAGCGGGAAATTTAACCCTTCAGCAGAAAATTTACCCCAGGCCTTCGATCATATTGAAGCTGAAATCGAAGAGCTTGACGAAGTTATAGCCGGGCACGGCGACTTCTGTGCCTGGGTAGCTTCTCGGGGTACCGCTGCTGCATTTCTGAAGGCCGGCTGCGAACATGGAAAAATTGTCAACAGGCCCAACTTCACCTTATCTCCATCAATCCTGGATGATATGCCTGACCTCGCCCGAAGTATCTCCAATAGATTTATAAAAATGATATGGACGAAAGGCGGGCGGGAGAAGGCTGGAGACGAAGCCCGAAGTCATCTTGAACCAGTAAGAAATGATATTTCGTACTTACCTTTTCCTTTGGGCTTGATTTTTACTTACGATTCCTTGATTCATGTAGGATGACGAAGATATGTCGCCGAAGCTGTCGCCGAAGCTGAAGCTTAATGAAGATTAGTAGAAGTGTGCTATAGAAAAACTCAGGATATTTTTGTAACAACTCTTGTAAATAGAATTAAACTGTTCTTCAAGGAACTTTGTACATACCTTGTAATATATTCTTACCCTTCGATTGAGGCGCTTTGATGTGGACGAAATCAGTATTTTGAGCCGAAGGCGAAAAAACACCTTCCCTTCTTTTCGTACACAACGAAGCATAAAAACAATTCTTCTTTTTGCCGAGCAACGAAACTTTTCTCTTTTGTACACAACATAGCATAACAAATCATAAAACGCACTTCTCCGAAGCTTTTCTTTTACATAACGAATCATAAAAAACCTCATCTCCGAAGCTTTTTGCCGAAGCAGCCACTTGGGAACTCAAATGCTATGAATGAATGCTTATGCATGCAAATGTTATGATGTAATGTAATGCGCGAATGAATGTCCGAAGCATATGTCCGAAGCCACATTGTCAGCCATTACTTAGAAACAACCACACATTAGCTCTGCATTCCCTTAGGAACGACTTTGGAGCCTCTTCGCCTTTTACTTAGGCAGTATCAGCGTTGACTTTTCGCTGTAAGCTCTGCATCCCCTTAGGGACGTCTTTGGAGCTTCTTCGCCTTTTACTTAGACGGTATAAGCTCTGCATTCCCTTGGGAACGTCTTTGGAGCTTCTTCGCCTTTTACTTTCGGCGGAATCAGCGTTGACTTTTCGCTGTAAGCTCTGCATCCCCTTAGGGACGTCTTCGGAGCTTTTTTCTCTTTTTCAGTTTCGGCACTCGATGGTGCGCTCTCAGCTTTTACATTTACATTCTTTGGGGGATTTTGCTCTTATAAAACTAAAAAGGAAAATTACATATGATGGCCCCATTAAAAACCTTTCTCCCCCTTTAGAAAGGAAAAGGGTGCCATGAAAAAGAAAAGAAAAGACAAAATTACATCAAGTTATACATAAAACCGCCGAAGCTCATCCGCATTCCAAGATCTTGGAATTTCATTGCCATCCATGTCCTTCAGTCTGTACGAACCAGGCCTTGACGAAGATGCTACTAAGAAAGGCCCTTCCCATTTCAGTTGCAACTTGCCTACTGTATCCGGGTTGGCCACTCTCCGAAGCACCAAATGTCCTGGCTCAATATTTTTTAGCCGGACTTTTCTATCTCGCCATTTGATTGTTTCAGCCTGGTATTTGTTGATATTTTCCACGGCCTGAAGCCTGATCCCTTCTAAGGCATCTTTTTCCACAAGACAAGTATCTTCGGCACCTGATTCTGCCGAAGCTACCACTCTTATTGATCCAGCTTTGGCTTCTTCTGGAGTTATCGCTTCGTCACCGAATAATAACTTGAATGGGGTAAAGCCTGTAGACCTTGATGTTGTTGTATTGTGGCTCCACACCACTTTGGTCAACTGATCTGGCCATTTTCCCCTTGGTTGATTAAAAATTAGCTTCATTATTCCTGTCATTATGATGCCGTTGGCCCTTTCAACAAGCCCATTCGACTCCGGATGCCTGACTGATGCAAAGTGGATCTTCGTGCCAATTTGGTCACAGAAATTTCTGAAATCTTCGGAGTCGAACTGTGTTCCATTATCTACAGTGATGGCCTTCGGCACTCCGAAGCGACAGACAATATTCTGCCAGAAAAATTTTTGGACAGTGGCCGAAGTTATTGTGGCTAATGGCTTCGCCTCAATCCACTTGGAAAAATACTCCACAGCCACTATAACATATTTCAGATTGCCTTGAGCCGGTGGTAATGGACCCAGCAAATCGAGGCCCCACCTTTGCAATGGCCAGATGGGTTGTATCAGCTGTGTCAAAGACGAAGGTTGCTTTTGATCTCTTGCACATTTTTGACAACCTTCGCACTTTTGAACTAACTCCGCTGCATCCGAAGCTGCCTTCGGCCAATAAAATCCTTGGCGGAACACTTTTCCAAGTAACGGCCTGGATCCGATGTGGGATCCGCACAGGCCTGCATGTATCTCCTTCATCAACTCTATACCTTCGGCCCTAGACAAGCACTTGAGCAGCGGGGCACAAACTCCATGCTTGTATAATTCCCCTTCTATCATGACATAAGGACGAGCTCTTGCCTCTATCCTTTTATTATAAGCTTCGTCATCTGATAAGAAGTTACCCTGAAGGTAAGAGATTATTTCAGTTCTCCAATCTTCACTGTACACAGGAGAAATGTTAAGGACTGCTCTTTCAAGTAGCTCCACTGAAGGTGCCTTTATTGTTTCGAAGAACACATCCGAAGGTAGCGGCAGCCCCTGTGCTGCAGACTTGGCCAACAAATCAGCATGCTCATTTTGTCCTCGAGGGATATTCTTAACAGAAAATCCTTCGAAGGAAGCTTCGATCCTTCGGACCGTGTCTAGGTATTTTTCAAGCTTCGGGTCTTTAGCCTTGCAACTTTTGTCAATATGACCCGAAACAACCTGAGAATCAGTTTTAAGGATCGCCCTTCTGATCCCCATTGCCTTTAGTTTCCGAAGACCCAGGAGCAAGGCTTCGTACTCAGCGATATTATTTGTGCAGCTGAAGTCAAGTCTTGCTGCATAGCAAGTTTTAACTTTTGATGGAGAGACCAACACAGCAGCTGCACCTGCTCCGAAGGTTCCCCAAGAGCCATCACAAAACACTGTCCATGCTTCGGCATCTTTATTCGCTTCTTCGTCCTGAGCCCCTGGCGTCCAGTCGACAATGAAATCTGCCAATGCTTGAGACTGAATTGAGGATCTATGCACATAATCAATGTAAAATTCATTGAGTTCCGCAGCCCATTTTCCAATACGTCCAGTAGCTTCTCTATTCCTCATGATGTCCTTCAACGGCTGTGAAGAAGGAACAATAATGTTGAATGCCTGAAAGTAATGCCGAAGCTTCCTGGATGCCATTAAAACGGCATACAACACCTTCTCCAGCTCTGTATAATTTTTCTTTGAGACACTGAGGACCTCAGACACAAAATATACTGGGACCTGCTTCTTGACTTGTCCATCAAACTTCTCCTGAACAAGTGCCGCACTTACTGCTGAGTGCGAAGCTGCCACATACAACAACAGAGGAGCCCCTGGCGTTGGTGGAGTTAATGTTGTGAGATCTATTAAATATTGCTTCAGCTCTTCGAAGGCTTTTTGCTGACTTGGGCCCCATTGAAAGACTTCAGCTGACTTCAGCACCTCGAAGAATGGCAAGTTTCTTTCTGCTGATCTGGATATAAATCTGTTGAGGGATGCCAGCCTTCCTGTCAATCTTTGGGCCCCCTTTCTTGTGGTTGGTGGCTCCATTCGAAGTATAGCTTCGATTTTATTTGGATTAGCTTCGATTCCCTTTGTTGAAACCAAGCATCCAAGAAATTTGCCCTTCTTCACTCCGAAGACACATTTTTCTGGATTTAGCTTCAGACCAGCTTGTCTGAAGCTCGCGAAGGTCTCCTGCAGATCAGCAATATGATTTTCTTGCTTCGTGCTCTTTACAATGATGTCATCAACATAGGTCAACACATTTCTGCCTATCTGAGATTGGAGAACCTTCGCAGTCATTCTGCTGAAACTCCCTCCAGCATTCTTGAGCCCCTCAGGCATCCGAAGATAGCAATATGTACCACTTGGGGTTATGAAGCTAGTCTTCGGCTCATCTTCCTTCTTCATCCAGATTTGATGATAGCCTGAGTAGCAGTCCAGGAGACTCATGAGCTCCGAAGAAGCTGCTGCGTCAACTAAAGAATCTATCCTTGGCAGCGGGAATTCATCCTTCGGACAAGCCTTGTTGAGATCTGTGAAATCAATACACATTCTCCACTTGCCATTGGCCTTCTTCACCATAACGGTGTTAGCTAACCACTCTGGATACTTCACTTCTCTGATAACTCCTGCACTGAGGAGTCTTTTTACTTCATTGCGAGCCCCTTCGGCCTTGTCATCAGACATTTTCCGAAGCCTCTGCTTTCGGGGTCTGAAGGATGGGTCAACATTGAGCGAATGTTCAATAACATCCCGATTCACTCCACAAAGATCATTGGCTGACCATGCAAAAACATCTTTGTTGTTGAATAAAAACCTTATCAAGGTTTTCTCCTGGTCTTCAGATAGTTGCGAGCCCAACAGCACCTTCTGCTCTGCTATGTCTTCACACAATAACATGGGCTTCGGCTGGTCTGCTGAAGCTGCCTTCTCCCTCCTGAATTTGTACTGTTCACAAGCTTCAGCTCCATCTATGTTATGGATTGCCTTAGAGTCAGTCCAGCTTCCTTCGGCCCTTCTAGCAGCTTCCTGGCTTCCATGAATAGCAATAGGTCCTTGGTCCGAAGGTATCTTCATGCAGAGATAAGCTGGGTGAAGAATTGCTTCGAAAGCATTAAGAGTTCCGCGACCAATGATAGCATTGTAAGGATATTCCATGTCAACAATATCAAACACAATTTGCTCAGTCCTTGTGTTGTTAACAAACCCGAAGGTTACCGGCATGGTAATCTTCCCAAGTGCCACAATCTGCCGCCCTCCGAAGCCACAAAGAGGGTGCGTAGCATCATGAATCTTGTCTTCGGGCTCTTGCATTTGTCTGAAGGCTTTAGCAAATATAATGTCAGCTGCACTGCCTGTGTCAACTAGGACATTGTGGACCAGAAATCCTTTGATCACGCAAGAGATAACCATGGCATCATTGTGGGGATAATCCTTAAGCTGAAGGTCTTCCTGAGAGAAGGTAACTGGAATATGGGACCATTTTGACTTGATGAAGGGTCCCTGCACTCCAACATGCTGCACCCTTCTCTGAGCCTCCTTCTTCTGCTTCTTGTTAGCCGGCTCTGAGCAAGAACCGCCTGTTATCGGGAGCACCAGCTTCGAAGCCGAAGCAGCTCCAGCTTGGTTGTTGAACGAAGCCATCAGCTCAGAAAAGTGGAAGTGACCTTGTGGTCGTGGGTTCGAGCCCCACGGTGGGCGCCAATGTTGGGGGCTTGTTCTCAAATGCTAAGAGTTAAGAACAAGGCAACACAGAAAATATTAAATATTAAGGTCCTTCGTCCTTTATCACATTATATCCTTTCGGAATATAAAGGATTTCGGACGAAGATTACGAAGGACGTACCTTCGTAAACATAATAATGAAGGATGAAGCATTCGTAAATCATAATGTATAAAATAAACATTCAAATGTTAACATAGAATCATTTCTTAACAGGAATAAATATAAATGATTTTGAATTACAAATGTACCTTCGGTCCTGGGGAAAGCGAGAGTACAAGTGTGATGCGAAGGCCAATAACAGGTTCGGGTGAACAGTGCAGAGGTACTGTTCATCTATTTATAGGCACAGGTCGCAGCCTGTGACAAATTACAATTATGCCCCTTACAAATGTTTACAACATTGACTCAGACCTATATGAATAAAAAGGTCATTCTATCTCTATGTCGGTTTAAAACGCCGAAGCTCCATGAAAAGGAACCTTCGGCTATCTCTTGGAGACGACTTCAGCCGAAGCTGCTTCTTCGTGTGAGACCTTCGGCGCACCGAAGCACGACCCCAACAGCCTCAAAGAAAAAAGATGAAGGTGCTCACCCATCGGACACGCTTTATTGAGCCGGCCACAGTGCCAGAATTCATTGGTGAAGTCCCTTTGGCCTCTGAAGCTACCGAACCAGCTTCAGTGCCGAAGATGGAAGAAAAGATTGAAGCGCCTTCAGCGGAAAAATCAGAGAAACCGAAGGTAGACGAGCCAAAAATGTCTGAAATCTTAAGTCCTTCGGTAAATGTCGAAGCAATAAAAAACCAAAAGGGGCCATCGGTGACCCCAAAAAGGAAAAGAATGGTAAACGTACTAGATGTCTTGGAGACAATTAAGTCTTCAAGCACAACTCCAAAAAAGAGTGTTGAAGTTGCTGAAGCTTCTACTGAAGCTGAAGCTGAAGCTGGGCCTTCAGAGCCCTACAAGAAGCAACCTTTGGAAGCCGAAGCAATAAAAATATCAGAACCAGTTTTAGTTGAAGAAATTGACACTGCCATCCCCGAAGCTCCTGCCAGCATATGCGATTACATTATACGACACGCTTCGGGGAAGAAACTATCTACAGAAGAAACTTATGAAGCCAACCATTATGCGAAAGAGTTAAAATATCCGAAGGGGGCAGTAATATTCAATGGGACAAATGAAGATGACTTCCTATACTGCCTACCTGATAATAAAGAACTATCTGTCTGCCGAGAGATGGCCAGGAGTATAGGCTTCCCGAAGCTCGAAGCTGGATTAAGCGCCATGACGAAAGAGGATCTCGCAGACAGTCTTGCATACAATAGCCTAAAGGTTTGGGAATTAAGCGTTTGAAAAAACTTTTTTAATACGTAATTCATTCCTATATTCTTATATGGATTCTTTTTCGTACAGGGCTTAATTCTAAGCAACGCATTAAGAGCCCAAAAAAGCGCCGAAGATGAAAGCTATGAGATTGCGTTTAACAATTTACGCTCCGAAGTTATCAAACTAAGAAACGAAGCTTTGGAAAAAGATAAGATTCTGCTTACATTGGTGGATAAAGTAAAGAAAGACGAAGCTGCTTCAAAAACCCAGGCCGAAGCCCAAAAGCGTGAAATTAAAGATCTTCAGAAACAGCTGGCTAGAGCTAAAGAGGAACGTGTGCTTGAGGAAACAAAACGAGAACTCAGTGATCATATGGTCAACAAATTGGAGTTAAGAGTTAAAGAGCTTCGTGCATCTCAGAGGAAATGTTATATTAAATCTGTAGAATGCGTGAAAAAGATAAAATCAAGCTTCGCCAGCGTTGGCGCCTTTTCTAGTGAAGAGGACTTTTCAAGAGGCAATCCTGAAGGTCCACTGGACTGGATTAGCCACGAAGCAGAAGCCTTCGAAGAAATCCTGAGCAGCCGCGGTGATATCTGCGCTTTCTCAGGCGCCAGAGGAATTGCTGCTGTTCTGGAGAAAAAAGGTTGTGAACATATAAAATCCTTAGCTCAGGCCGAAGCTGCCCTATCCTCTGAAGATATCAAAAATCCCTCGACCGAAGCCAGTATGGTTGGCGGTAAATTCTTTACTGATATCTGGGACAATGGCGGCCGAGAAATGGCGCAAGAAATAATACAAAGAAGCGAAAAAGGCATCCACGATGCTAGAAAAGTGGCAGAAGCTGCCGAAAAAAGTACAGAGCCCGAAAGGCAATTAGGTATTAATTAGTCGTTCTTATTGTGTTGTAATTTTTGTTTCAAACTTTGCTCACGGTTTGTAATAGTAATGAAGAAATGTTCTCTTCCCTCAGAAGCTGCTGGATCGACTGCCGACCCCCACACAAAAGGGGATGACGAAATTAAACAAATGGCCGAAGCTATCATGGACAAAGTTGTTGATCAACTTCTAAATGAAGCCGTCGAAGCAGTATTAAGAGAAGACTAGATGCTATTAGAAAAAACATTTAAATTGTGATCTATGTAACATTTTGTACATTTGAATGTAATATACAAGTTTCTTTTCATTATTCAATTCTTTACGATGCATGAAACTCTACATACATACCTTTTTGAGCCTTCGGCGAAAAAACACCTTCCCTTCTTTTCATGCTTCGTGAAGAAAACATTCTCCGTTAAAACTGTTCTGATAAATCACATCCATGCTTCGTGAAAGCATTATCCGAAGCTAAACAATTTTGATATTGCTCTGATGAAGCTCATACATGCTTCGTAAAAACAGCCTCCAAAGCTATTTTCCGAAGATTATCATTGTATTCCCTCGTGACTTTGCACAATTTGCACTTTCTCAAATCATTCTTTCGAAGGTTAATACTGTGTGCCCTTCTTTTGCCGTATGCAACATGATGTATGATGCTTATGCTATGCGAAATGATGTGATGATGTTATGTTATGCAAATGACGTCTGTTCCGAAGATACACACAAAATACATTCGTAAGCTCTGCATTCCCTTAGGAACGTCTTTGGAGCTTCTTCGCCTTTTACTTAGACGGTATAAGCTCTGCATTCCCTTAGGAACGTCTTTGGAGCTTCTTCGCCTTTTACTTAGGCGGTATAAGCTCTGCATTCCCTTAGGAACGTCTTTGGAGCTTCTTCGCCTTTTACTTAGGCGGTATCAGCGTTGACTTTTCGCTGTATGCTCTGCATTCCTTTAGGAACGACTTTTGAGCAGAAAACTTACACTGCGCTCCCTTTGGAACGGCTTTTTGTGACTTCATGAACTTACTCTGCGTTCCTTAGAACGACTTTCTGTTACTCCGAAGGATTTTTAATACTTCGAAGGTCCTCCTTGTTAACACAAAAACTTCATCAACTTAAGCCTGTGGAGAAAATAGATTTTCCTCGTGGGAAACAGCGAAATTATTACATGGAAACTATCAATGTTTTTTGCTACAGAGAATAGAACTGAATGGAAAAGACTGCTATCAAAGGTAGGATATGTGTCAATAAATGTGCTTCGACTCTGGCACAGTGCTGTTGACTGTGCGAGCTTCGGATTGTTCTCTGAAGTCCCTTTGATGTGGAACATATTGACTCCCTTCTGGCTGTTGACCCTGTTGCAATGGAGGTGGAGGCGGAGGCTGTTGCCAGGAAGCTTGAGGTTGACTTGCCGAAGCTACAGAAGCTGCAGGGTGGTTGTCTATGTATTGTGGGATGTAAGGCGGATGATACGAAGCAGTATGCATGACCTGCTTCGGTTGAACTTGTTGAGATGCAGCTTCGGCTATCTCCTTTTGCTTCTGGATTGTAATATGGCACGTCCTGGTGGTATGGCCCTTGCTTTCTCCACAGAACAAGCAAAACAATTTCCTTGGTTGGTCTCCGAATCTTCCGCCGAAGCCCCTGGCGCCTCTGCCTCTCGGAGCTGGTGGCCGGAAGGAAGCTTGTTGTTGCCTCTCGGAGCTGGTGGCCGGTGAACTCACTTCCACTTCGAGCTTTTTTGAACACCTTCGGAAGCTATAGACCTTCGCTATGGCGCCGAAGAAAGCTTCAGCGACTGGGGCTTCAGCACTACAACCGCTAGACCACAACCAGGAGACCGTCTCTCTTCGGGAGGCCCGAAGCCAGAAGAGAAAGGCCGTTAGCCCGACGCTTCAGGAGGAAGAGCTAGACCAAGAAATCAGGGATATGGAGATGCTACATCAACAGGTGCAGAGGAAGAGGGAGAAGATGGCCCGGCTAGCTGAGTTGCAACGGCAGATAGACGAAGCCTCTGAGGAAGTTCGCCATCTTACCCATGATGAGCAAAACAGAAAGCCTCAGCAGAAAGACCTTCATCAGGAGGGCTTCGTCAACGAAGATGACTGGTATGATAATTTCCATCAGGGAAATTTTGTTTTCGATGATGCTTCTCCTTTGTCCACTGAGCTGCAGGCTACACCTTGGCCTCCATCCTATAAGCCACCCCAGCTTCCCATGTTCGACGGGCACTCAGACCCGAAGCAGTTCTTGATGAGCTACGAAGCAACAGTGTCTTTGTATGGGGGCAATGCTGCAGTCATGGCGAAGTCTTTCGTTATGGCCGTCAGGAATGTTGCTCAGACCTGGTATTCCTCCCTTCGACCAGGAACGATCACCTCATGGCAGAAGCTAAAAGATATGTTGCTAACCAGCTTTCAAGGATTTCAGACCAAGCCGGTTACTGCTCAAGCCTTGTTTCAGTGCACTCAGGATCCTGAAGAGTACCTTCAGGCATATGTCAGAAGGTTCTTGCGTTTGAGGGCACAGGCACCAACGGTGCCCAATGAAATTGTTATCGAAGCCATGATCAAAGGGCTTCGTCCTGGACCTGCAGCCCAATACTTTGCTAGGAAGCCTCCTCAGACTCTGGAGAAGCTACTCCAAAAGATGGACGAGTACATTCGTGCTGATAATGACTTTCGCCAAAGAAGGGAAGAGGCCTTCAGGTTTTCTGAGATGACCAGGGGCTTCGGGGGAAGATACTACCCGAGGCATGTCCAGTCCATTCACAGCTCCACTCAGAATGATGATAAGGGGAGTCAGCAGAACAGACCGCAGTGCTCCTCACAGGCTTCGGGGCAACAACAAGCTTCCTTCCGGCCACCAGCTCCGAGAGGCAGAGGCGCCAGGGGCTTCGGCGGAAGATTCGGAGACCAACCAAGGAAATTGTTTTGCTTGTTCTGTGGAGAAAACAAGGGCCATACCACCAGGACGTGCCATATTACAATCCAGAAGCAAAGGGAGATAGCCGAAGCTGCATCTCAACAAGTTCAGCCGAAGCAGGTCATGCATACTGCTTCGTATCATCCGCCTTACATCCCACAATACATAGACAACCACCCTGCAGCTTCTGTAGCTTCGGCAAGTCAACCTCAAGCTTCCTGGCAACAGCCCCCGCCTCCACCTCCATTGCAACAGGGTCAACAGCCAGAAGGGAGTCAATATGCTCCACATCAAAGGGACTTCAGAGAACAATCCGAAGCTCGCACAGTCAACAGCACTGTGCCAGAGTCGAAGCACATTTATTGACACATATCCTACCTTTGATAGCAGTCTTTTCCATTCAGTTCTATTCTCTGTAGCAAAAAACATTGATAGTTTCCATGTAATAATTTCGCTGTTTCCCACGAGGAAAATCTATTTTCTCCACAGGCTTAAGTTTTTGTGTTAACAAGGAGGACCTTCGAAGTATTAAAAATCCTTCGGAGTAACAGAAAGTCGTTCTAAGGAACGCAGAGTAAGTTCATGAAGTCACAAAAAGCCGTTCCAAAGGGAGCACAGTGTAAGTTTTCTGCTCAAAAGTCGTTCCTAAAGGAATGCAGAGCTTACAGCGAAAAGTCAACGCTGATACCGTCTAAGTAAAAGACGAAGAAGCTCCAAAGACGTTCCTAAGGGAATGCAGAGCTTACGAATAAATTTTGTGTGTATCTTCGGAACAAATGTCATTTGCATAACATAACATCATCACATCATCTTGCATAGCATAAGCATCATACATCATATTGCATTTTGCAAGAGAAGGGTACACAGTATCAACCTTCGAAAGGATGCTTTGAGAAAGCAATATCGAAATTGTATAGATTCGGAATACAGCTTCGGAGAATATTTTTACGAAGCATGGACAAGCTTCATCAGAGCAATATCGAAATTGTATAGCTTCGGAGAATGTTTTCATGAAGTATGAACGTGTTTCATCAGAATAATTTTAACGGAGAATGTCTTCTTCACGAAGCATGAAAAGAAGGGAAGGTGTTTTTTCGCCGAAGGCTCAAAAAGGTATGTATGTAGAGTTTCATGCATCGTAAAGAATTGAATAATGAAAAGAAACTTGTATATTACATTCAAATGTACAAAATGTTACATAGATCACAATTTAAATGTTTTTTCTAATAGCATCTAGTCTTCTCTTAATACTGCTTCGGCAGCTTCATTTAGAAGTTGATCAACAACTTTGTCCATGATAGCTTCGGCCATTTGTTTAATTTCGTCATCCCCTTTTGTGTGGGGGTCGGCAGTCGATCCAGCAGCTTCTGAGGGAAGAGAACATTTCTTCATTACTATTACGAACCGTGAGCAAAGTTTGAAATAAAAATTACAATACAATAAGAGCGGCTAATTAATACCTAATTGCCTTTCGGGCTCTGTACTTTTTTCGGCAGCTTCTGCCACTTTCCTAGCATCATGGATGCCTTTTTCGCTTCTTTGAATTATTTCTTGCGCCATTTCTCGGCCGCCATTGTCCCAGATATCAGTGAAGAATTTACCGCCAACCATGCTTGCTTCGGTTGAGGGATCCTTGATGTCTTCAGGGGACAGGGCAGCTTCGGACTGAGCTAAGGATTTTATATGGTCACAACCTTTTTTCTCCAAAACAGCAGCAACTCCTCTGGCGCCTGAAAAAGCGCAGATATCACCGCGGCTGCTCAGAATTTCTTCGAAGGCTTCTGCTTCGTGGCTAATCCAGTCCAGTGGACCTTCGGGATTGCCTCTTGAAAAGTCCTCTTCACTAGAAAAGGCGCCAACGCTGGCGAAGCTTGATTTTATCTTTTTCACGCATTCTACAGATTTAATATAACATTTCCTCTGAGATGCACGAAGCTCTTTAACCCTTAACTCCAATTTGTTGACCATATGATCACTGAGTTCTCGTTTTGTTTCCTCAAGCACACGTTCCTCTTTAGCTCTAGCCAGCTGTTTCTGAAGATCTTTAATTTCACGCTTTTGGGCTTCGGCCTGGGTTTTTGAAGCAGCTTCGTCTTTCTTAACTTTATCCACCAATGTAAGCAGAATCTTATCCTTTTCCAAAGCTTCGTTTCTTAGTTTGATAACTTCGGAGCGTAAATTGTTAAACGCAATATCATAGCTTTCATCTTCGGCGCTTTTTTGGGCTCTTAATGTGTTGCTCAGAATCAAGCCCTATATGAGAAAGAATCCATATAAGAATAAAGGAATGAATTACGCATTAAAAAGTTTTTTCAAACGCTTAATTTTCATACCTTTAGACTATTATATGCAAGACTGTCTGCGAGATCCTCTTTCGTCATGGCGCATAATCCAGCTTCGAGTTTCGGGAACCCCATGCTTCTAGTCATTTCCCGGCACACGGATAATTCTTTATTGTCTGGGAGACAGTACAGGAAATCATCTTCGTTTGTCCCATTGAATACTACTGCCCCCTTCGGGTACTTCAACTCTCTAGCATAGTGATTCGCTTCGTAGATTTCTTCTTCAGACAGTTTCTTCCCCGAAGCATGTCGCACGATGTAATCGCGTATGCTGGAGGGAGCTTCGGGGGCGGTAGTGTCAATTTCTTCAACTAAAGCTGGTTCTGATATTTTTTCGGATTGTTCCTTGGTGGGCTCTAAAGGCCCAGCTTCGGCTTCAGCTTGTTGTTTCGAAGCTTCAGTAGATGCTTCAGCGAGTTCAACAGACTCCTTTGCGGTTGTGCTTGAAGACTTAATTGTCTCCAAGACATCCAGTACGTTCACCATTCTTTTCCTTCTTGGGGTCACCAGTGGGCCCTTTTGATTTTTTGTTGTGTCGACATTTGCTGAAGGACTTAAAATTTCTGATGTTTTTGGCCCTTCAGTCTTCGGTTTTTCTACTGATGAAGGCGCTTCAGTTTTTTCTACTATCTTCGGCACTGGAGCTGGTTCTGTAGCTTCAGATGCCAAAGAAATTTCACCAATAAATTCTGGCACTGTGGCCGGCTCAATAAAGCGCGCTCGATGGGTGAGCACCTTCATCTTTTTTCTTTGTGGCGCTGGCTCATTAGTGGCACTCGTGGTAGCTTCGGTCGCAGGGGAAGTATTTTTCCTTTTGCGACCCATTACCGGATAGTGGTAGTCGGGGTAGACAAACCCGACTGCGTCGAATACCCGGTTGAGCCTTTTCTTTTTTCGGCCTCCGAAGGCTGCTGATAATGCAGTGTTCTCGGCCTTCGAAAATGTGCCAAGCAGTTCGTCACTTAATGTCTCAATACTTTTCAACCAGTCATCATCAGGTTCAACAAATTTATCTGCATACTTGAACGTGTATTTTAGTCTAACTAGTCCGCCTTCGTCGGACTCTTTAATGGTTTCCTTCGGCATTTCCCACTTTTCTGCAAGTGGCCATACCCTGAAGGCAATGTGCTCTTGGACCAAGTCCCTTGTCCCAATGAAGGAGCAGACTACGCCGAAGGCTCGTTGGCATTCCTCGGCTGCTTCGTCCATTTCAACCTTCGGCCTTCGAAGTCCGAAGCGTTGCCAGATGGGGCGCATAATAATACTCTTCACATTTTCTTGCGCTGTTAAGTCATTCTTCACATAGAACCACTCTGTCATCCAGGCTCCGGGCCACCTCTTCCGAAAGGTCGGCACAGGGCAGCTTGACCCGGAGCGGGCACCGAAGCTATAACACCCAAAATTGTTGTGATATTGTTCTTTTCCCCAGGGCTTCGTCTCGTATAATAATTCATGAATATTGCAAAAACTCTCAGCATTTGGTTCTAAACCTTGGCTTCTTGCAGCCCAGACAAATATCCCCATTCTTATGATAGCTTCGGGAGTAAGTTGATGACGGTAGACTTGAAATGTTTTCAGTACCTCAATAACAAAGTTGCTCAGGGGGAATCGAAGTCCAGCCTTGAGAAAGCTTCGGAAGATTACAACTTCATCTTCTTCGGGGGTGGGAGAAGTCTTTTCTCCAGCGTCAGCCCTCACAATAGATATATCTCGAAAATACCGCCCCCTCATATTATCAATATGACTCTGCTTGATACTGGGTAAAGTTAAGAAAGACGAAGCTGCTTCAAAAACCCAGGCCGAAGCCCAAAAGCGTGAAATTAAAGATCTTCAGAAACAGCTGGCTAGAGCTAAAGAGGAACGTGTGCTTGAGGAAACAAAACGAGAACTCAGTGATCATATGGTCAACAAATTGGAGTTAAGGGTTAAAGAGCTTCGTGCATCTCAGAGGAAATGTTATATTAAATCTGTAGAATGCGTGAAAAAGATAAAATCAAGCTTCGCCAGCGTTGGCGCCTTTTCTAGTGAAGAGGACTTTTCAAGAGGCAATCCCGAAGGTCCACTGGACTGGATTAGCCACGAAGCAGAAGCCTTCGAAGAAATTCTGAGCAGCCGCGGTGATATCTGCGCTTTTTCAGGCGCCAGAGGAGTTGCTGCTGTTTTGGAGAAAAAAGGTTGTGACCATATAAAATCCTTAGCTCAGTCCGAAGCTGCCCTGTCCCCTGAAGACATCAAGGATCCCTCAACCGAAGCAAGCATGGTTGGCGGTAAATTCTTCACTGATATCTGGGACAATGGCGGCCGAGAAATGGCGCAAGAAATAATTCAAAGAAGCGAAAAAGGCATCCATGATGCTAGGAAAGTGGCAGAAGCTGCCGAAAAAAGTACAGAGCCCGAAAGGCAATTAGGTATTAATTAGCCGCTCTTATTGTATTGTAATTTTTATTTCAAACTTTGCTCACGGTTCGTAATAGTAATGAAGAAATGTTCTCTTCCCTCAGAAGCTGCTGGATCGACTGCCGACCCCCACACAAAAGGGGATGACGAAATTAAACAAATGGCCGAAGCTATCATGGACAAAGTTGTTGATCAACTTCTAAATGAAGCCGCCGAAGCAGTATTAAGAGAAGACTAGATGCTATTAGAAAAAACATTTAAATTGTGATCTATGTAACATTTTGTACATTTGAATGTAATATACAAGTTTCTTTTCATTATTCAATTCTTTACGATGCATGAAACTCTACATACATACCTTTTTGAGCCTTCGGCGAAAAAACACCTTCCCTTCTTTTCATGCTTCGTGAAGAAGACATTCTCCGTTAAAATTATTCTGATGAAACACGTTCATACTTCATGAAAACATTCTCCGAAGCTATACAATTTCGATATTGCTCTGATGAAGCTTGTCCATGCTTCGTAAAAATATTCTCCGAAGCTGTATTCCGAATCTATACAATTTCGATATTGCTTTCTCAAAGCATCCTTTCGAAGGTTGATACTGTGTACCCTTCTCTTGCAAAATGCAATATGATGTATGATGCTTATGCTATGCAAGATGATGTGATGATGTTATGTTATGCAAATGACATTTGTTCCGAAGATACACACAAAATTTATTCGTAAGCTCTGCATTCCCTTAGGAACGTCTTTGGAGCTTCTTCGTCTTTTACTTAGACGGTATCAGCGTTGACTTTTCGCTGTAAGCTCTGCATTCCTTTAGGAACGTCTTTGGAGCTTCTTCGTCTTTTACTTAGACGGTATCAGCGTTGACTTTTCGCTGTAAGCTCTGCATTCCTTTAGGAACGACTTTTGAGCAGAAAACTTACACTGCGCTCCCTTTGGAACGGCTTTTTGTGACTTCATGAACTTACTCTGCGTTCCTTAGAACGACTTTCTGTTACTCCGAAGGATTTTTAATACTTCGAAGGTCCTCCTTGTTAACACAAAAACTTAAGCCTGTGGAGAAAATAGATTTTCCTCGTGGGAAACAGCGAAATTATTACATGGAAACTATCAATGTTTTTTGCTACAGAGAATAGAACTGAATGGAAAAGACTGCTATCAAAGGTAGGATATGTGTCAATAAATATGCTTCGACTCTGGCACAGTGCTGTTGACTGTGCGAGCTTCGGATTGTTCTCTGAAGTCCCTTTGATGTGGAGCATATTGACTCCCTTCTGGCTGTTGACCCTGTTGCAATGGAGGTGGAGGCGGGGGCTGTTGCCAGGAAGCTTGAGGTTGACTTGCCGAAGCTACAGAAGCTGCAGGGTGGTTGTCTATGTATTGTGGGATGTAAGGCGGATGATACGAAGCAGTATGCATGACCTGCTTCGGCTGAACTTGTTGAGATGCAGCTTCGGCTATCTCCCTTTGCTTCTGGATTGTAATATGGCACGTCCTGGTGGTATGGCCCTTGTTTTCTCCACAGAACAAGCAAAACAATTTCCTTGGTTGGTCTCCGAATCTTCCGCCGAAGCCCCTGGCGCCTCTGCCTCTCGGAGCTGGTGGCCGGAAGGAAGCTTGTTGTTGCCCCGAAGCCTGTGAGGAGCACTGCGGTCTGTTCTGCTGACTCCCCTTATCATCATTCTGAGTGGAGCTGTGAATGGACCGGACATGCCTCGGGTAGTATCTTCCCCCGAAGCCCCTGGTCATCTCAGAAAACCTGAAGGCCTCTTCCCTTCTTTGGCGAAAGTCATTATCAGCACGAATGTACTCGTCCATCTTTTGGAGTAGCTTCTCCAGAGTCTGAGGAGGCTTCCTAGCAAAGTATTGGGCTGCAGGTCCAGGACGAAGCCCTTTGATCATGGCTTCGATAACAATTTCATTGGGCACCGTTGGTGCCTGTGCCCTCAAACGCAAGAACCTTCTGACATATGCCTGAAGGTACTCTTCAGGATCCTGAGTGCACTGAAACAAGGCTTGAGCAGTAACCGGCTTGGTCTGAAATCCTTGAAAGCTGGTTAGCAACATATCTTTTAGCTTCTGCCATGAGGTGATCGTTCCTGGTCGAAGGGAGGAATACCAGGTCTGAGCAACATTCCTGACGGCCATAACGAAAGACTTCGCCATGACTGCAGCATTGCCCCCATACGAAGACACTGTTGCTTCGTAGCTCATCAAGAACTGCTTCGGGTCTGAGTGCCCGTCGAACATGGGAAGCTGGGGTGGCTTATAGGATGGAGGCCAAGGTGTAGCCTGCAGCTCAGCGGACAAAGGAGAAGCATCATCGAAAACAAAATTTCCCTGATGGAAATTATCATACCAGTCATCTTCGTTGACGAAGCCCTCCTGATGAAGGTCTTTCTGCTGAGGCTTTCTGTTTTGCTCATCATGGGTAAGATGGCGAACTTCCTCAGAGGCTTCGTCTATCTGCCGTTGCAACTCAGCTAGCCGGGCCATCTTCTCCCTCTTCCTCTGCACCTGTTGATGTAGCATCTCCATATCCCTGATTTCTTGGTCTAGCTCTTCCTCCTGAAGCGTCGGGCTAACGGCCTTTCTCTTCTGGCTTCGGGCCTCCCGAAGAGAGACGGTCTCCTGGTTGTGGTCTAGCGGTTGTAGTGCTGAAGCCCCAGTCGCTGAAGCTTTCTTCGGCGCCATAGCGAAGGTCTATAGCTTCCGAAGGTGTTCAAAAAAGCTCGAAGTGGAAGTGAGTTCACCGGAGGTGGGCGCCAATGTTGGGGACTTGTTCTCAAATGCTTCGGATTAAGAACAAGGCAACATAAAAAGTGTTAAATACTAAAGTCCTTCGTCCTTCGAAACATTATGCCCCTTCGGGAAATAATGATTTTAGGACGAAGGTCATAAGAAACGTACCTTCGTAAATATAATAAGTAATGACGAAGGATTCATATAAAGCGTGAAATATAAACATCAACATAGAATCATTTCTATTTTATTAACATGGAGAAATAGAAATGATTTCGAATTACAAATGTACCTTCAGTCCTGAGAGAAGGTAGAAAGTACAAGCGTGACGCAAAAGCGAATGCCAAGTCAGCGTGAACAGTACGGGAGTACTGTTCATCTATTTATAGACGCAGGACGCAGCCCACGTAAAATTACATCCATATCCATTACATTTGTTAACGGCTTATGGAAATCTGTCAAGGCCCACGTAGTCTTTTCATCTTTAAGTCGGTTCCCCTTTCCACTATCGTGACGAAGCTTCCCTGCGCACAGCTTCGGCTGTGCACCACCCTTCGTAGAGCTTGGTAATCAGCTCGTCCTTCGTCTGGTTCAGGCTTCGTCCTGACCGTGCTTTATGTTCATAATTCTGAGTCCGAAGACACCTGTTCACATAATCCACTTGGAAAACATTGTCAAATCATGTTTTTGAGGACCTTCGGAGGACGAAGGCCCCCAACAGTAGCCCCTCGCAATATTAATTTGTTAACAATAAATTCAGATTGCGATATGGACGAAGGCCTTGATTAAGAACAAGGCAACATAAAAAGTGTTAAATGCTAAAGTCCTTCGTCCTTCGAAACATTATGCCCCTTCGGGAAATAATGATTTTAGGACGAAGGTCATAAGAAACGTACCTTCGTAAATATAATAAGTAATGACGAAGGATTCATATAAAGTGTGAAACATAAACATCAACATAGAATCATTTCTATTTTATTAACATGGAAAAATAGAAATGATTTCAAATTACAAATGTACCTTCGGTCCTGAGAGAAGGTAAAAAGTACAAGCGTGACGCGAAAGCCAATGCCCAGTCAGCGTGAACAGTACGGGAGTACTGTTCATCTATTTATAGACGCGGGACGCAGCCCACGTAAAATTACATCCATGTCCATTACATTTGTTAATGGCTTATGGAAATCTGTCAAGGCCCACGTAGTCTTTTCATCTTTAAGTCGGTTCCCCTTTCCACTATCGCGACGAAGCTTTCCTGCGCACAGCTTCGGCTGTGCACCACCCTTCGTAGAGCTTGGTAATCAGCTCGTCCTTCGTCTGGTTCAGGCTTCGTCCTGACCGTGCTTTATGTTCATAATTCTGAGTCCGAAGACACCTGTTCACATAATCCACTTGGAAAACATTGTCAAATTATGTTTTTGAGGACCTTCGGAGGACGAAGGCCCCCAACAGTCTGTGGGTAGGTTCACTCAGGTACTAGGCTTACCGATTTACCATATTTCTCGGCATGTGCTTAGTACGTTCAAACGCTTGACTCACGGTACCACACCTTAATCCTTATTCCAGTTCCCACCTCGTAGACAACCAATCCCCATGGATTGTTGTCCACAGACCAACACCATTATGATATAAAAATGGATACAACCAATTTCCTGATCTCGCACGAGTGCCAGAAAAATCACTCGACTTCTACCGAGATCCTACTTAATAAAGCAGCTACTCGACTTAGCATACTAGTATTCATCACAATGGGGTTCCTGAGATCATGCAACTAAGGTTTCAAACAACTCCTACACTTAAGTGCACAAACAATCCTACAATCATTAAGTGTAGTAAAATAGCATAAATAACAGGTTATGCATAAAACCGGGGCTTGCCTTCCAAAGCAGTGGCAGACAGGTCCTCTGGTGTAGGCTCTGGTGCTGGGTCTGGGGCTACCTCCTGAGCAGCTCCTTGCTCCGGCACGAGGACGTACTCTCCGTCAGCAAGATTACAATCTATCGAATGCAATGAACATGTATGTTATAATTATGCAGGATTAATAACATTATGCAAAAAGAACTAAGTTAAGGAAAAACTTAGGGTTTCTGGGTCATACGGGGCCTTTAGTGGTTTATGCTTATCACTCCTAGGTTTAGGTCTTTGTTGAGGATAATATAGTGGATTTGCATTGTTCTTACACATTTCAATGGGAAATGTTATAAGGGTTTTAGGGTGACACTAATTACCAGTATTTATTTTCCTTTCTTTAATTTCTACTTATGGTTTTTAGTGTAGGTTTGAACTATGACAGTGGGTTAAAAATTTTCAAAAATTCTGTAAAAATTGCAGTGGGTTGCCATTGGCTATCCTAGCTGGTTTTAGGAATTTGAGGCTTAAACTATAAGGGCTATGCTTTAGACAAAAATAACAAGGGTGGTGTAAAATGGGCCACTTTACACTACACCTCACCATTAGAGTTGAGTTTCTTCCTAAGGGTCATTTTTGTTGGGATCTAACAGTAATACTAAACCTCTGTTCCAAAATCCATAGGAAGTTAATTGGTGATTATTTAATTATGATTTTCTAAAGTTTAATGCCAAAAAGGTGCTTACAACTAACTTGTCATTTGAAAAATATCAAACAACAGATTTTGTATTTTTCCTCTGTTCATAATAACCAAACTTTAGTTATCCCAAAGTTTGGGGTGTCTTTGCCTTAGGGTTATTTTTGTAGGGTTTTTCTAAGTTATCCTTATTTTATTAATTTAAAAGGTATCCTTCTTATTTTATACAAAAACAGGGTATGATATATTTTTCCAGTGAACTACATTGAATAAGTATCTTAACAAAAATAGGGGTGCCCCCTAGTTCATTATTTAAGTCACCTTTTCTATTTTTCTTAACCTTAAGCATATTATGGAATAAGGGGTAAAAACTAACTTAATGGAGTGGGCAGAGAGGTTTATCATTTTTAAACAGGTCAGTAGGTAGATATAAACTTCTCCAAATTTTGCTAACCCTAGTCAAACAATATTTCTATTTTTCCTTCTAATATTAAGTTTTTAGCAGTTTTCTTATTTAATTCAAAACTTCAGAAAGGAATACAGGAACTATGGGTTTTATTATTTTTATCTGATAGTTCATATTTCCCAGAGTCTAGCAAAATTGGTTTGATAATTTTTGGATGATTATTCTTCAAGTTATGCATTTATTAAGTTATCTGCCATATTAAAAGAAAAATGAATTTGAAAAAGGAAAAGAAAACCGGTTTGCGCTGAGGCCCCTGGGTTTTATCTCCCTCTTCTCTCACAAAACAGTCCTCGGTCTACTATTGGCATGGGTCACTGACATTGCACAAAACCCCCTGGATCTAACCGAAATCTAACCCGCGCTCCCTGACTGACTTAAACAGTACCCGCGGCATAGAATACGGCGGTGGGGCTTACCGGCGGCGGTAGAGCTCCGGCGGGGTGGTCAGTGACGTCCGGGAGGTCGCGACGGTCACGTCGATGTGCGGGTCGGCGTCGGAGGTGGTCGGAGCTACCCTGGCCACGAGCACAGGCGGCGGGGGTCGTCGGCGGCTCCTGCTCCGGCCAAACCACGGCGGTATAGTTTAATTAAGGTGCACGAGGAGCTCCACGGGGTGATGTAGAGGCCATGAGCGCAACGAATTGGAAATCGGTGCAGAGGCTTACCCGGTCCACGTGCGCCGGCGGGTTCTCGAACTCCGGTGAGCACGATTGAGCTATTCCGGTGACGCGGGTCCCCGGTTCAAGCTTGAGCAAGCTTCACGGCCTCACCAGGAAGCTATCTGAGGGCTTGGATCAAACGGAGGAGGACGGAAAAGGGGCTGGCCACGGTGGTTGCTCTCGGGCGGCACTGGCGGGTCGCGGGGAGGTCGCCGGAGCTAATGGCTGGCTCGGGTAAGTCAGGCGAGGTACGGAGGAGGCAACTGGGAAGGCAACCGAGCACTGGGGCGGGCTTTATAGCCGTGGCGCGGGTGTGGTCACGGGCGGCCGCGGGCGCGCGGGGGTTCGCGCACGGGCGTGCTCTGAGCGCGCCCCCGGATGTCAGCTCGCGTCGAACACGTGGAAGCTTGCTTCTGCCATGGTTCAACGGCGGATTAGAGCACCATAGCGTGCGTATCTTCGCAAAGTCACTATGTACGGTCGCTTCTCTGCTCCATATCCTACCTTTTTGCTGTGAGTTCTAAGCCAAGATACGGTCGGGGTAGGGAGATAGAGGGGGGAGAAGTTTGCTGTGTCAGCTGGGTTCAAGCCGAGACAGAACTGGTGTCAAGTCGTGTCTAGCGCCCTAGGGTAGGTGTCATATCTTTCCAGGGTGTTCTAGGGTTAATTTGGTGCCACTTTGTCAATTGGGTCGAAGGGTTTTGAAATTTGGATTAAGGTGAACATGTGGAGTCTTTGTTCAAGGGTTAGTTTTTATACTTAGGCAAAATCTGAATTCTCCCTTGAGCTGAACCTTAGGTGATCTTTTGAGGACTTTTCTGAAAACTTTTTGGGGGTACTTCCTTACTATTAATTGTAGGTTAGGAAGTATATTACATCTTTTATATTTGGCCCAAGCCATGATCATAAGGTTTACATGATCCTTTGATCATAGCTTCAATTAGGGTTCTTATTGCCCAAGAGGGGGGTTTGCTTTAGGGTTTTGGGAAATCCTCACTTAGATGTGCATGACAAGCTAGGGCATGATATCCAAGATAGTTTGCACTTGATTAGGACCTTGAATTCCAAGTTTGAGGTACTTTGCCCATATAAATCTTTATGTAATAATGGGTTAAAAGGGGTAACCCTGGGGTGGACACCCTGTGTAACACCTGAGGTGTTACAGCCCTCCCCCCTTAAAGGAATCTCGTCCCGAGATTTCAGGTAGAGTCCCTTGGAGGGGTGCTTGAAGGTGTGTTAGTGCTACTCTCCCTTTATGCTCAAGTTTCACTTATTAACTGTTCTTCGAATGTCATCCTCTTTGCAACTTCAGAAGGAAGCCCTTCTTAAGTTAAATCCACGACTTAGACTATCCTTGTTATCTAAGTTTTTCTTATAATTGACTTCAAAGGGCAGGTGGGGGTGGGGTTTTTGGGGTTACATACCGACTCCTTTGGGCAGAAAGTCAGGGAAGCGAGAGCGTAGAAAATCCTCCGTCTCCCATGTAGCTTCTTCTGCTGAATGGTGACTCCACTGAACCTTATACATTCTGATTGATCTTGCCCGAGTTGATCTCTCCTTTTGATCCAATACCTTGACGGGGTACTCTTGGTAGGACAAGTCTGGTTCTATCTCAATGTCCGGTTCCGGTAGCACTTCAGTGGGTAGACGAACACATTTCCGCAGCTGAGATACATGGAACACATTGTGAACTGCTGACATACGGGGTGGCAATTCCAATTGGTAAGCTACGGGTCCACAACTTGCCTTGATCTTATAGGGTCCAATGTAACGAGGGGCTAACTTGCCCTTTATCCCGAATCTCTGGACACCCTTGGTTGGTGATATCTTAAGATAGACATGATCTCCCACCTCAAACTGTAGAGGCTTCCGCCTCTTGCCATGATAACTCTTTTGCCTGGCCTGAGCAGCTTCTAGGTTCTTCTTGATAATTCTGACCTTTGCTTCTGCTTCAAGTACCAAATCGGGCCCAAAAATTTCCCTTTCTCCTGCTTGAGACCAATTTAGTGGGGTCCTACACCTTCTCCCATATAATGCCTCAAAAGGTGCCATCTTGAGACTGGACTGATAGCTGTTATTGTAAGAAAACTCTGCCAAGGAAAGACACTTGTCCCAATCCTTTGCATAGTGTAGTGCACATGCTCGCAACATGTCTTCCAAAATCTGATTTACCCTTTCTGTCTGACCATCTGTTTGGGGATGGTATGCTGAGCTTCGTATAACCTGGGTTCCAAGTGATTCCTGCAATTGCTCCCAAAATCGTGCCACAAAAGGTGCTCCTCGGTCGGAGACTATAGGATGTGGTATCCCATGCAGACGAACTACCTGGTCAATGTAGATCTCTGCATACTTCTCCGCCCGGTGGGTGGTGTGCACTGGCAAGAAATGAGCAGTCTTGGTCAATCTGTCCACAATAACCCATATGGAATCATGGTGCCTGGGGGTATTGGGCAATCCCACTATGAAGTCCATGCAAATGTCCTCCCATTTCCAAGATGGTATGGGAAGGGGTTGCAAAGGGCCTGCTGCCTTCAAGTGACTAGCTTTTATCCTCTAGCAAGTGTCACACTCGGAGATGTACTTGGCAATTTCCCTCTTCATTCTGGTCCACCAGTATAAAGATCTAAGATCATGGTACATCTTGTTGCTACCAGGGTGCATGGAGAATTTGGAAAGGTGAGCTTCATCCAGTATCTTCTTTCTAAGTTCAGGGTCCTTGGGAACCACCAATCGGTCTCCAAACCATAAAATTTCCTTGCTGTCCTGACAGAAACACTTGTATTTTTCTGCCTTTTGCTTGAGAATATCTTTGATAACCTGAACACCCTTATCCCCAATCTGTGCCTGAACTATTTGCTCTTGCAATGTGGGCTCCACCGAGATATAACTCAATTCACCGGAAGGAATAACTTCCAGGTTCAGCTTACACAGCTCATCACACAAGGTGGTGACTCTTGCATCCATGTTCATACAATTGCACTGGGCCTTTCTGCTCAAAGCATCTGCCACAACATTGGCTTTGCCAGGTGTGGCGGAACTGCCCGAATTATTCCAACTTAAGTGCCTAAGTCCGGCCTTAGAGGCTAGACCACACTTAAATGGGAATAACCCGTCAATCCCTCGGATCTAGTCTGACATGGCCACTGACAGGATCAAGTACCACAGTCTCACTCGATGGTGAGTCACAGAGCAAATACAATAAAGCATAAAACCATGCAGGGAAGAGTGTTAAATTATTACATCACCATTGTCACCTTCGGAGTTTTCGCAAAAGTAACCATCATTGTTTTGAAGTGCAGCGGAAATAAACTAACGATAAATAAATGGAGAGATGGGGAAGCCTGTCCCATCACTCCTCATGCTCCTCCTCAGCCGAGGCAGGGTCCCACTCGACAGTCCAACCCGGTGGCAGGGTGGATGGCCAAGTCACTCCAGCAACCATGTCCTCCAGAGAACCTGTAAAAAATTATGCCACAAGCAAGGCTGAGTATACTAATACTCAGCTAGACTTACCCGGTGTGAGGAGTCTATACTCCTCTACCTCTAGACATGCAGCTGTTTGGCTGTGGGGTTTGGTTGCCAAAAGCACTAGCTGAGTTTCTAAATCAAGATTTTAACTTTGTCAAAATTAAGTGTGACTCTCTTAAGGCTAAAAGTGTACTAACTAATCATACATAGTAGCAAACATCTTTAGCAATCAACATCTTGTATCATCTCATCACAGTTCCACTTGTTACTCAATGTAGCAGCATGGATCAAGCAGTCTCATTAGCTGCGAGAAGCAGACGATTCGAATCGAGTTTTTATCCTTGCAAGGTAAACCTAAACACACGACATGCAGGGGCACTCCGTCCCCACACATATCAACCGTCCCCATCGATTCCCCGTCAGCAGATCAGGGCTCACCGCCTTGGCGTACAATGCCCCACTGACCCCGACTGGCCGTCGTGCAGTGACCGCACTTGTACCCACCATAACCGGAATGGGAGAGTACGTCTCAGGTCGCGTGAGGGGTAAAGTCCACTGCCAGGTTCAATCAGGTACTAGGCTTACCGATTTACCATATTTCTCGGCATATGTTTAGTACGTTCAAACGCTTGACTCACGGTACCACACCTTAATCCTTAATCAACTTTTTATCCCGTGAACAACCAATCCCCATGGATTGTTGCCCACAAACCAACATCAATATGATAAGAAGGTGGATACAGCCAATTCCTGACCTCACGCGAGTGCTAAAAAATCACTCGACTTCTACCGAGATCCTAATTAATAAAGCAGCTACTCGACTTAGCATACTAGTATTCATCTCAATAGGATTCCTGAGATCATGCAACTAGGGTTTCAAACAATTACTACACCTAAGTGCACAATCAATCCTACAATCATAAGTGAAGTAAAATAGCATAAATAACAGGTTATGCATAAAACCGGGGCTTGCCTTCCAAAGCAGTGGCAGGCAGGTCCTCTGGTGCAGGCTCTGGTGCTGGGTCTGGGGCAACCTCCTGGGCAGCTCCTTGCTCCGGCACGAGGATGTACTCTCCGTCAGCAAGATTACAGTCTATCGAAATGCAATGAACATGTATGTCATGATTATGCAAGATTTAAGAACATTAAGCCACAGAAATTAAGTCAAGAATTAACTTAGGGTTCCTTGGCTACGTGGGCCTTCTAGTGGTATACATAGACTTATTACCTTTTAGGTTTAGGTTTTCTTTTAGAATAACATATTGGATTTGTATTGCCTTTATGGATTTCAGTGGACAATTTATAAAGGTCTCGGGAGGACATTAAATTTCATCATCCATTTCCTTTCTTTAATTTCCATCTAGGGTTTCTAGTAGGGGTTTGAACTATGACAGTAGTTTAAAAATTTCCAAAAATTTTGTAAAAATTACAGTGGGTGGTCACTGGCTATTCTAGCTTATATTTAAGGATTTGAGGCTTAGAGTACAAAAGCTAGTCTTTAAACAAAAATAACAATAGTTAGGCAAAATGGGCCACTTTACACTACAAGTCTTAGTTAGGGGTAGGTTCTGTCCTACAGGTTATTTTTGTTGGCCTCTATTAGTGATACTAAGCCCTTGTACCAAAAATGGCAGAGAGCAACATGATGGTTAATTAATGATGGATTTCTAAAGTTGGGTGCAAAAAGGGTGCTTAGAACTAACTTGTCATTTGAAAAATATCAAACAACAGATTTCAGATTTTTCCTAAGTTCTTATTATCAAAACATTAGTTATCCTAAGGTTTGGGGAGGTTTCACCTTAGGGTTATTTTTGTAGGGTTTTTCTAAGTTACCCTTGTTTTATTAATTTAAAAGGTAGCTTTCTTATTTTACACTACAACAGGGTATGATATATTTTTCCAGTGAACTACATTGACTAAGTATCTCAACAAAAATAGGGGTGCCCTCTGGTTCATTATTTATGTCACCTTTTCTATTTTTCTTAATCTTAAACATATTATGGAATAAGGGGTAAAAATTATCTTAATGTAGTGGACAGAGGGGTTTAACATTTTTAACTAGGTCAGTTAGTAGATATAAACTTCTCTAAATTTTTCTAACCTTAGTTAAATAGTACAACCATTTTTCTTGCTATTATTAAGCTTTTGGTCCAAACTGTAATTAAATCATAACCTTATATTCTTCTCTAGTACTTATGGGGTTTTATATTTTTCTTAGATAGGTTACATTATTTAGAGTCTGGCAAAATTGGTTTGACCAAATTTGGGTAAACCAAACAGAAGTTATGGGTTTTTAAAGTTTCTGTTTGAATTTAAATCAGGTTTTAATTAAGTTTTTCTGAAAAAGCAGTTTGCGCCAAGGTCCCTGGATTTAAATCGAATCAAACCTCGCAGTTCTACCCTTACGCCACTATTCACTTGAGTCTCTGACTTTTCACTTAACCCCCTGGATTTCTCTCCCTCTCACCTGCAGTCCTTCCCTCAACTGAAACAGTAGCCGCGGGAAAGAAAAGGGTGGCGCGGCTTACCGGCGGCGAGGGAGGTCCGGCGAGGTGATCAGTGATGTTCAGGAGGTCACGACGGTCACGTCGATGTGCGGGTCGGCGTCAGAGGTGGTCGGAGCTCCCCTGGCCACGAACACAGGCGGTGGGGATCGTCGGCGACGCCTGCTCCGGCCAAACCACGGCGGTAGAGTTCAATCAATGGGCACGAGGAGCTTCACGGGATGACACAGAGGCCATGCGCGCAACGAATCGGGAAATGGTGAAGGGGTTTACCCGGTCCACGTGCGCCGGCGAGTTCTTGAACTCCGGTGAGCGCGATTTGGCTTCTCCGGTGACGCGGGCCCTCGGGTCAAGCTTGAGCAAGGCTCACGGCTTCACCAGGAAGCTAACTGGGGGCTTGGATCGAACGGAGGAGTACGGGAGAGGGGTTGGCCACGGTGGTGGCTTTCGGGCGGCACTGGCGGGTCGCGGGGAGGTCGCCGGAGGCAATGGCTGGCTTGGGCAAGTCAGGCGAGGTACGGAGGAAGCAATGGGGAAGGCAACCGAGCGCTGGGGCGGGTTTTATAGGCGCGGACGCGGCCGGGGCGCCGGCTCGACCGTTTGGCGCGACGCGGGCACGCGGGGCGCGCGCGCGGGCGTGCTCTGGCGAGCTCAGAGCGCGTCGAACACGTGGCGCGTTGCTTCTGCCCGTGTTCTTCGCTCTGCTGAGCGGCCAGGCGTACGAATCTCGCCCTACCGCCTGTGGGAGATCTCTTCCCTGCACCTAGGGCTACCTAGTTCATGTAAGTTCCAAGAGGAGATGTGGTCTGGTTGAAGAGATATGGCAGCGCCAAGTCTTGTCTGTCTGCCCTGTGCAAACCGAGACAAAACCAATGCCAATGCGTGTCAAACGGTTTTGGCTTGGGTTCAAACTTTTCCAGGGCATTCTAGGGTTCATTTGGCGCCATTTTGTTAATTAGGTCGACAGGTTTTGAAAAGGGGATCAAGGTGAACATGAGGGATCTTTGCTCAAGGGTTGGTTTTTGACTTAGACAAAATCTGAATTTCTCCCTTGTGTTCAACCTTTGGTGACCTTTTTAGGACTTTTCTGAAAACTTTTTGGGGGGTACTTCCTTACTATTAATTGTAGGTTATTAAGTATATTACAACTTTTATATTTGGCCCAACCCATGATCATGATGTTTACATGATCTTTTGATCATGGCTTCAATTAGGGTTATTATTGCCTATGGGGGTTTTGCTCTAGGGTTTTGGGAGATCCCTACTTAGATGTGCATTACAAGCTAGGGCATGATATCCAAGATAGTTTGCACTTGACTAGGACCTTGAATTCCAAGATTGAAATACTTTGCCCACAAATCTTTATGTAATTATGGGTTAAAAGGGGGCAACCCTGGGGTGGACACCCTGAGTAACACCTAGGGTGTTACAGCCCTCCCCCCTTAAAGGAATCTCGCCCCGAGATTTCAGGTAGAGTCCCTTGGAGGGATGCTTTGAAGGTGTGCTGGTGCTACTTTCCCCTTAAACTCAAGTTCCACTTTCCTAGCTGCTCTTCGAATGTCACCCTCTTTGCAACTTCAGAAGGAAGCCCTTCTTAAGTCAATTCCATAACTTAGACTATCCTTGTTATCTAAGTTTTTCTTATAATTGACTTCAAAGGGCAGGCAGGGGTGGGGTTTTGGGGCTACATACCGATTCCTTTGGGCAGAAAGTCGGGGAAGCGAGAGCGTAGAAAATCCTCCGTTTCCCATGTAGCTTCTTCTGCTGAATGGTGACTCCACTGAATCTTATACATTCTGATTGATCTTGCCCGAGTTGATCTTTCCTTTTGATCCAATACCTTGACGGGGTATTCTTGGTAGGACAAGTCTGGCTCTATTTCAATGTCTGGTTCCGGTAGCACTTCAGTGGGTAGACGAACACATTTCCGCAGCTGAGATACATGGAACACATTGTGAATTGCTGTCATGCAGGGTGGCAATTCCAATTGGTAAGCTACGGGTCCACAAATTTCCTTGATCTTATATGGTCCAATGTAACGAGGGGCTAACTTGCCCTTGATCCCAAATCTCTGGACACCCTTGGTTGGTGATACCTTAAGATAGACATGATCTCCCACCTCAAACTGTAGAGGCTTCCGCCTCTTGTCATGATAACTCTTTTGTCTGGCCTGAGCAGCTTCTAGGTTCTTTTTGATAATTCTAACCTTTGCCTCTGCTTCAAGCACCAAATCTGGCCCAAAAATTTCCCTTTCTCCTGCTTGAGACCAATTTAGTGGGGTCCTACACCTTCTCCCATACAAAGCCTCAAAAGGGGCCATCTTCAGACTAGACTGATAGCTGTTATTGTAAGAAAACTCTGCCAAGGAAAGACACTTATCCCAGTCCTTTCCATAGTGTAGTGCACATGCTCGCAACATGTCTTCCAAGATCTGGTTTACCCTTTCTGTCTGACCATCTGTTTGGGGGTGGTATGCTGAGCTTCGTATGACCTGGGTTCCAAGTGATTCCTGTAGTTGCTCCCAAAATCGTGCCACAAAAGGTGCTCCTCGGTCAGAGACTATAGTCCTTGGTATCCCATGCAGACGAACTATCTGGTCGGTGTAGATCTCCGCATACTTCTCCGCCGGGTGGGTGGTGTGTACTGGCAAGAAATGAGCCGTCTTGGTCAATCTGTCCACAATAACCCATATGGAATCTTGGTGCCTGGAGGTATTGGGTAATCCCACTATGAAGTCCATGCAAATGTCCTCCCATTTCCAAGATGGTATGGGAAGGGGTTGCAAGGGGCCTGCTACCTTCAAGTGATTGGCTTTTACCCTCTGGTAAGTGTCACACTCTGATACGTACTTGGCAATTTCCCTCTTCATCCTAGTCCACCAATACAAAGATCTGAGATCATGGTACATCTTGTTACTGCCCGGGTGCATGGAGAACTTGGAGAGGTGAGCTTCATCCAATATCTTCTTTCTGAGCTCAGGGTCCTTGGGAACAACCAATCGATCTTCAAACCATAAAATTCCCTTGCTGTCCTGACGGAAACACTTGTATTTCTCTGCCTTCTGCCTGATCATTTCTTTGATAACCTGAACACCCTTATCCCCAAGCTGTGCCTGAACTATTTGCTCTTGCAATGTGGGTTCCACCGCGATATATCTCAATTCACCGGGAAGGACAACTTCCAGGTTTAGTCTACACAGCTCATCACATAGGGTGGTGACTCTTGCATCCATGTTCATACAATTGCACTGGGCCTTTCTGCTCAAAGCATCTGCCACAACATTGGCTTTGCCAGGATGGTAAAGCACCTCCAAATCATAGTCCTTGATCAATTCCAACCACCTTCTCTGCCTCATGTTCAGATCAGCCTGAGTGAAAATATATTTGAGGCTCTTATGGTCAGTGTAAATGTTGCAGTGAGCTCCCATCAAGTAGTGTCTCCATATTTTGAGGGCATGAACTACTGCTGCCAACTCCAGATCATGTGTCGGGTAGTTCTGCTCATGGGGTCTGAGGGCTCGGGAAGCATAAGCAATGACCCGGTTATCTTGCATCAAGACACAACCCAGTCCGGTACCAGAAGCATCACAATAAACTTCAAATGGCTTGGTATTATCTGGCTGAGCTAGCACTGGAGCTGTTGTCAAATGTCGCCTCAAGGTATGAAAAGCATCTTCACACTTCTGGCTCCACGTGAACTTGGCTCCCTTCTTCAACAGCTCAGTCATTGGTTTGGCAATTCTGGAGAAATCCGGAATAAATCGGCGGTAATACCCTGCCAATCCCAGAAAACTCCGAATCTGTCTCACTGTAGTCGGAGGTTTCCAGTCCATCACTTCCTGTACCTTTTCAGGGTCAACTGATATCCCATCCTGAGAAATTGTGTGACCCAAGAATTTAATTTCCTTTAGCCAGAATTCACATTTAGACAATTTAGCATAAAGACGGTGATCGCGCAGTCGCTGAAGTACAATGTGTAGATGCTCAGCATGCTCGTCTTCGTTCTTGGAATAGACCAGAATGTCATCAATAAAAACAACCACGAACTTGTCCAGCTCTGGCATGAATACTGAGTTCATCAAGTACATAAAATAAGCCGGGGCATTGGTCAACCCAAAAGACATCACCAAAAACTCATACAGCCCATATCTGGTAGAGAAAGCCGTCTTGGGAATATCACTGGTTCGAATCTTGATCTGATGGTAGCCCGAGCGAAGGTCTATCTTGGAGAATACCTTGGCTCCTACCAATTGATCAAACAGAACATCAATGCGGGGTAACGGGTACTTGTTCTTGATAGTCACCGCATTGAGAGGGCGGTAGTCAACACACATCCTCAAACTCTCATCCTTTTTCTTCACAAATAAAGCTGGACATCCCCATGGTGAAGTACTTGGACGAATAAACCCCTTGTCCAACAATTCTTGCAATTGTTTCTTCATTTCTGCCAATTCTGCGGGAGGCATCCTATAGGGTCTCTTAGAGATAGGAGCAGTCCCGGGTTGCAATTCAATGGCAAACTCAATATCTCTGTCAGGTGGCATCCCTGGCAACTCATCCAGAAAAACATCGGGGTAGTCGCAGACTACTGGGATCTGCCTTACTGGGGATTCTGCCATAACAAAGGCACAAGACCGGGTACAACCCTGATCGGGCAAAAATAATGTGGTTTCACCACAGGTTGGTGAGTGCACTTCAATGGCCCTAGCTGCAATGTCAATAACTGCCCGATGCCTTGTTAGCCAATCAGTTCTTAATATGATATCCACGCTGTCCAAACCCAAAATGAGAAGGGTGGTTTTAATTATTAGACTACCAAACTTTATGGGCACATGCCTGCTGATTTGATTAGTGGCAATCTTGCCTCCTGGTGTGGAAATTGTGATACCCCCATTGGTGTGGTGAAAAGGCAACTGGCACTTGACACTAAATTTGGCACTGACAAAACTATGCGAAGCACCAGAATCAAAAAGAACAATAGCAGGATAATTTAAAACTGTAAAGATACCAGTCATGACGGGTGCTCCCTCTGGAATGTCAGCCATGGTAGTGAAGTTCAGCTTGCCCTGCCTCACTTGCACCTTCTGTCTCTTGCCTTGATTCTGATTGACATTCTGTCCCTGCCTCTGCTGGTTTCTGGGGCAATTCTTGGCATAATGCCCAGTGCTGCCACAAGTGAAACACCTGTTATCATTGGCCTGGCGGTACTGCTGCTGCTGATTGATCCTCTGAGCTAGAAACTGGGCGCGGTTAGGTGCCTGCTGCTGCTGCTGCGGTGGCCTGATCACCCATCTCCCTTGCTGCTGCTGAGGTCCCTTGTTCTGCGTGTCAGACACAATCCTGAAGCGCTGTGGCTGAGATGAGGGTCCTGCCACAGGGGTCTTCCTCTTCTTCTCCGCCTGTCGAGCCAAGATGCAGTCCTCCTGGGAGATAGCCATGTTGACCAACTCATTGTAACTGTTGGCCCTGACGGTGTTGAGACGGTCACGGAGCTTAGTGCTGAGCCCCCTCCTGAACCTGTCTCGCTTCTTCTCATCCGTATCTGCATGGTATCCAGCATACTGGCACAAATCATTGAAGGCCTAGGCATACTGCAATACCGACCTGCTGCCCTGAGAGAGTGCCAGAAACTCATTGAGCTTCCGGTCCATGATGCTAGCGGGGATATGGTGCCCTCTGAAAGCCGCCTTGAACTCCCTCCATTCCACTTCTCTACCTTCTGGCTGCATGGCAAGAAAATGGTCCCACCAGGTCCTTGCGGGTCCGCGAAGCTGCTGGGTGGCGAACCTGACCTTGGTGACCTCTGAGCAATTTCCATGGAGCAGTGGGAATTTGGATTCTACCACCCTCAACCACACATCTGCATCAAGTGGGTCCTCCGCCCTGGTAAACAATGGTGGCTGAGTGCTGAGGAACTCCTGGTAGGTAGCAGCGACGGGGTGACGCTGATGGTCTCCACCATAATGCTGAGGTGGTGGCTGACGCTGAGCTAGCTGTCTCAGGATCTCATTCTGCTGGGCCATGAGCTCCTACAGAGTGGGAGGCGGTGGCGGTGGAGGAACGTGCTCATTCTGACCACGGCGCGCTCTCCCAGCCATCTGAAAAATTACATGGTTGCTTAATAACTCATCTCCAAGCTTAAGGTTCAAACACGGTAGGGGAGCTAAATCAATTTAATAAATTCCATATGAACAAAACGAGAACAGAAACCTTCCGTCCAAATTTAAACTGCCATTAATCATCCCTGAATTTCCAAAAGAGTTTAACATGGTTACAGCAATGATCCAAAAGACTCAACTCTACCTAGCCTAGTACCCTAAGGGTGCAAAAGCTAAGCTAGCGGCGAGGAGTCCAACTATCATCAATCTCTAGGATTAGCCTGGCATCTAGTGAGCGAACGAGGCAACGCTAGACTCAGGGGAAGGTGGTCTCCCTGAGCCAGCGGTGTCTACACTGGAAGCAGACTCGTCTCCTCCCTCGATGTCAACGTCCTCGTCAGCTTCCTCACCATGGATCTCTTGGTGATGCATGTCCAGGTGCTCATTTGCTTCTGCCAGCTGCTGCTGAGTGTTGAGGAGCTGATCCTCGAGAACCTCGATGGTGTTCTCCCGGGTGCCCACTAGCTCCTCCAACTCATGAATCTCATCAGACAGCTGCTCCACTTGCAAATCTTTTTCCACGAGCTCCTGGGACAATTCCACCACGAGCTCCTCCCTGTTGTCCAGGGTGATCTTGGTGGCCTCCAGCAATGCCATCAGGTGAGACATTGCCTCCCCACGCATTACTTGCAGACGATACAGAGCGTTCATGCATCGTACTGACAAGTGAGCGGTGTGGCCTGGGTAAAGAGCCCAGATGTCCTTGGCATGCTCCACCCGATCCCTCCACATCGGGTCGTCCTCCTTTTCCACGGGGAACAACCCCATGGGGTGGGTAGCCAGCTCCAGGGGATGGAATCCGCAGAAGGTAGTCAGTCCATGCAGAGCGATTGCCTCGATTGTGTCCTCCGCTCGGTACCCGAAAGACTTAGAGTCCAAGGAGCGCCAGCCTGGCTGCAGGGGATGAGGCTCCAAAGTCATCCTCACCCTACAGCGAGGCACCCGGTGCTTCTCGAACTGCTGCACCGCGTACTGAGGGGGTGTCAAATATCCTGCCCCCTGAAGTACCTCCCACAAGATGCGGGGAAAACCCTCTCGTGCAAGTCCGTCAGTGTGGGTCAGTGCATTTCCGTCATCGGAGGATCCGTGGGAAGCCATCTGTGCACGGTTAAGCATAAGTAAAAGAAAAAGAATTACGAAAAGAACAAGGAAAATAAAACTCAGCCTGTCTCTAATTAAAAGAAAAAGGCACTGAGGACCTAGTTGATTGTTACCTTGTTTTTATGTCTCTTTTACTCAGTTATCCATTTGCTTAATCATGAATGCATGCATGCTCGTCCTGAACGACCTCTCCAAAAGATAAAAAGGAATAGGGAAGGACTCCCATCCTTTAAAAAGTGGCCTATAGGGCCTAGTCACTTAGCCACCTAGCTACCCTTCTATTATCCTAAGGCTTCACATCCTAGGTCTATCCTGCTCGTCCTATAATCTATCCAACAGTGTTTCTATCAAATTTTACTTTAGAAAAGGGATAGCATTTATGTTTTATTGATTCCTCTGTGGTGGTACAAGCTCCGATACCAGCTGTGGCGGAACTGCCCGAATTATTCCAACTTAAGTGCCTAAGTCCGGCCTTAGAGGCTAGACCACACTTAAATGGGAATAACCCGTCAATCCCTCGGATCTAGTCCGACACGGCCACTGACAGGATCAAGTACCACAGTCTCACTCGATGGTGAGTCACAGAGCAAATACAATAAAGCATAAAACCATGCAGGGAAGAGTGTTAAATTATTACATCACCATTGTCACCTTCGGAGTTTTCGCAAAAGTAACCATCATTGTTTTGAAGTGCAGCGGAAATAAACTAACGATAAATAAATGGAGAGATGGGGAAGCCTGTCCCATCACTCCTCATGCTCCTCCTCAGCCGAGGCAGGGTCCCACTCGACAGTCCAACCCGGTGGCAGGGTGGATGGCCAAGTCACTCCAGCAACCATGTCCTCCAGAGAACCTGTAAAAAATTATGCCACAAGCAAGGCTGAGTATACTAATACTCAGCTAGACTTACCCGGTGTGAGGAGTCTATACTCCTCTACCTCTAGACATGCAGCTGTTTGGCTGTGGGGTTTGGTTGCCAAAAGCACTAGCTGAGTTTCTAAATCAAGATTTTAACTTTGTCAAAATTAAGTGTGACTCTCTTAAGGCTAAAAGTGTACTAACTAATCATACATAGTAGCAAACATCTTTAGCAATCAACATCTTGTATCATCTCATCACAGTTCCACTTGTTACTCAATGTAGCAGCATGGATCAAGCAGTCTCAGTAGCTGCGAGAAGCAAACGATTCGAATCGAGTTTTTATCCTTGCAAGGTAAACCTAAACACACGACATGCAGGGGCACTCCGTCCCCACACATATCAACCGTCCCCATCGATTCCCCGTCAGCAGATCAGGGCTCACCGCCTTGGCGTACAATGCCCCACTGACCCCGACTGGCCGTCGTGCAGTGACCGCACTTGTACCCACCATAACCGGAATGGGAGAGTACGTCTCAGGTCGCGTGAGGGGTAAAGTCCACTGCCAGGTTCAATCAGGTACTAGGCTTACCGATTTACCATATTTCTCGGCATATGTTTAGTACGTTCAAACGCTTGACTCACGGTACCACACCTTAATCCTTAATCAACTTTTTATCCCGTGAACAACCAATCCCCATGGATTGTTGCCCACAAACCAACATCAATATGATAAGAAGGTGGATACAGCCAATTCCTGACCTCACGCGAGTGCTAGAAAAATCACTCGACTTCTACCGAGATCCTAATTAATAAAGCAGCTACTCGACTTAGCATACTAGTATTCATCTCAATAGGATTCCTGAGATCATGCAACTAGGGTTTCAAACAATTCCTACACCTAAGTGCACAATCAATCCTACAATCATTAAGTGAAGTAAAATAGCATAAATAACAGGTTATGCATAAAACCGGGGCTTGCCTTCCAAAGCAGTGGCAGGCAGGTCCTCTGGTGCAGGCTCTGGTGCTGGGTCTGGGGCAACCTCCTGGGCAGCTCCTTGCTCCGGCACGAGGATGTACTCTCCGTCAGCAAGATTACAGTCTATCGAAATGCAATGAACATGTATGTCATGATTATGCAAGATTTAAGAACATTATGCCACAGAAATTAAGTCAAGAATTAACTTAGGGTTCCTTGGCTACGTGGGCCTTCTAGTGGTATACATAGACTTATTACCTTTTAGGTTTAGGTTTTCTTTTAGGATAACATATTGGATTTGTATTGCCTTTATGGATTTCAGTGGACAATTTATAAAGGTCTCAGGAGGACATTAAATTTCATCATCCATTTCCTTTCTTTAATTTCCATCTAGGGTTTCTAGTAGGGGTTTGAACTATGACAGTAGTTTAAAAATTTCCAAAAATTTTGTAAAAATTACAGTGGGTGGTCACTGGCTATTCTAGCTTATTTTAAGGATTTGAGGCTTAGAGTACAAAAGCTAGTCTTTAAACAAAAATAACAATAGTTAGGCAAAATGGGCCACTTTACACTACAAGTCTTAGTTAGGGGTAGGTTCTGTCCTACAGGTTATTTTTGTTGGCCTCTATTAGTGATACTAAGCCCTTGTACCAAAAATGGCAGAGAGCAACATGATGGTTAATTAATGATGGATTTCTAAAGTTGGGTGCAAAAAGGGTGCTTAGAACTAACTTGTCATTTGAAAAATATCAAACAACAGATTTCAGATTTTTCCTAAGTTCTTATTATCAAAACATTAGTTATCCTAAGGTTTGGGGAGGTTTCACCTTAGGGTTATTTTTGTAGGGTTTTTCTAAGTTACCCTTGTTTTATTAATTTAAAAGGTAGCTTTCTTATTTTACACTACAACAGGGTATGATATATTTTTCCAGTGAACTACATTGACTAAGTATCTCAACAAAAATAGGGGTGCCCTCTGGTTCATTATTTATGTCACCTTTTCTATTTTTCTTAATCTTAAACATATTATGGAATAAGGGGTAAAAATTATCTTAATGTAGTGGACAGAGGGGTTTAACATTTTTAACTAGGTCAGTTAGTAGATATAAACTTCTCTAAATTTTTCTAACCTTAGTTAAATAGTACAACCATTTTTCTTGCTATTATTAAGCTTTTGGTCCAAACTGTAATTAAATCATAACCTTATATTCTTCTCTAGTACTTATGGGTTTTTATATTTTTCTTAGATAGGTTACATTATTTAGAGTCTGGCAAAATTGGTTTGACCAAATTTGGGTAAACCAAACAGAAGTTATGGGTTTTTAAAGTTTCTGTTTGAATTTAAATCAGGTTTTAATTAAGTTTTTCTGAAAAAGCAGTTTGCGCCAAGGTCCCTGGATTTAAATCGAATCAAACCTCGCAGTTCTACCCTTACGCCACTATTCACTTGAGTCTCTGACTTTTCACTTAACCCCCTGGATTTCTCTCCCTCTCACCCGCAGTCCTTCCCTCAACTGAAACAGTAGCCGCGGGAAAGAAAAGGGTGGCGCGGCTTACCGGCGGCGAGGGAGGTCCGGCGAGGTGGTCAGTGATGTTCAGGAGGTCGCGACGGTCACGTCGATGTGCGGGTCGGCGTCAGAGGTGGTCGGAGCTCCCCTGGCCACGAACACAGGCGGCGGGGATCGTCGGCGACGCCTGCTCCGGCCAAACCACGGCGGTAGAGTTCAATCAATGGGCACGAGGAGCTTCACGGGATGACACAGACGCCATGCGCGCAACGAATCGGGAAATGGTGAAGGGGTTTACCCGGTCCACGTGCGCCGGCGAGTTCTTGAACTCCGGTGAGCGCGATTTGGCTTCTCCGGTGACGCGGGCCCTCGGGTCAAGCTTGAGCAAGGCTCACAGCTTCACCAGGAAGCTAACTGGGGGCTTGGATCGAACGGAGGAGGACGGGAGAGGGGTTGGCCACGGTGGTGGCTTTCGGGCGGCACTGGCGGGTCGCGGGGAGGTCGCCGGAGGCAATGGCTGGCTTGGGCAAGTCAGGCGAGGTACGGAGGAAGCAATGGGGAAGGCAACCGAGCGCTGGGGTGGGTTTTATAGGCGCGGACGCGGCCGGGGCGCCGGCTCGACCGTTTGGCGCGACGCGGGCACGCGGGGCGCGCGCGCGGGCGTGCTCTGGCAAGCTCAGAGCGCGTCGAACACGTGGCACGTTGCTTCTGCCCGTGTTCTTCGCTCTGCTGAGCGGCCAGGCGTACGAATCTCGCCCTACCGCCTGTGGGAGATCTCTTCCCTGCACCTAGGGCTACCTAGTTCATGTAAGTTCCAAGAGGAGATGTGGTCTGGTTGAAGAGATATGGCAGCGCCAAGTCTTGTCTGTCTGCCCTGTGCAAACCGAGACAAAACCAATGCCAATGCGTGTCAAACGGTTTTGGCTTGGGTTCAAACTTTTCCAGGGCATTCTAGGGTTCATTTGGCGCCATTTTGTTAATTAGGTCGACAGGTTTTGAAAAGGGGATCAAGGTGAACATAAGGGATCTTTGCTCAAGGGTTGGTTTTTGACTTAGACAAAATCTGAATTTCTCCCTTGTGTTCAACCTTTGGTGACCTTTTTAGGACTTTTCTGAAAACTTTTTGGGGGGTACTTCCTTACTATTAATTGTAGGTTATTAAGTATATTACAACTTTTATATTTGGCCCAACCCATGATCATGATGTTTACATGATCTTTTGATCATGGCTTCAATTAGGGTTATTATTGCCTATGGGGGTTTTGCTCTAGGGTTTTGGGAGATCCCTACTTAGATGTGCATTACAAGCTAGGGCATGATATCCAAGATAGTTTGCACTTGACTAGGACCTTGAATTCCAAGATTGAAATACTTTGCCCACAAATCTTTATGTAATTATGGGTTAAAAGGGGGCAACCCTGGGGTGGACACGCTGAGTAACACCTAGGGTGTTACACCAGGATGGTAATGCACCTCCAAATCATAGTCCTTGATTAATTCCAACCATCTCCTCTGCCGCATGTTCAGATCTGCCTGAGTGAAGATGTATTTGAGGCTCTTATGATCAGTGTAGATGTTACAGTGAGCCCCCATCAAGTAGTGTCTCCATATCTTAAGAGCATGAACCACAGCTGCCAATTCCAGATCATGTGTAGGGTAGTTCTGCTCATGGGGCCTAAGTGCTCTGGAAGCATAAGCAATCACTCTGTTCTCTTGCATCAAGACACATCCCAATCCTGTACCAGAAGCATCACAATAAACTTCGAAGGGCTTAGTGTTATCGGGTTGAGCCAGCACTGGGGCTGTTGTCAAATGTTGCCTCAGTGTATGAAAAGCATCTTCGCACTTCTGGCTCCAAGCGAACTTGGCTCCCTTCTTCAATAACTCAGTCATTGGCTTGGCAATTCTGGAGAAATCCGGAATAAATCGTCGGTAGTACCCTGCCAATCCCAGAAAACTCCTAATCTGTCTCACTGTAGTTGGAGGTTTCCAGTCCATCACTTCTTGCACTTTCTCAGGGTCAACTGATATCCCATTCTGAGAAATTTTGTGACCCAAGAATTTAATCTCCTTCAGCCAGAACTCACACTTAGACAACTTAGCATACAACTGATGGTCACGGAGTCTCTGAAGTACAGTATGCAGATGTTTAGTGTGCTCAGCTTCATTCTTGGAATAAACCAGAATGTCATCAATGAAAACGACCACGAACTTGTCTAACTCTGGCATGAATACTGAGTTCATCAAGTACATAAAGTAAGCCGGGGCATTGGTCGGCCCAAAAGACATCACCAAAAACTCATACAGCCCATATCTGGTAGAGAAGGCCGTCTTGGGAATATCGCTGGCACGGATCTTGATCTGATGGTAGCCTGAGCGAAGGTCTATCTTGGAGAATACCTTGGCTCCTACCAACTGATCAAACAGAACATCAATGCGGGGTAACGGGTATTTGTTCTTGATAGTCACCACATTGAGAGGGCGGTAGTCAACACACATCCTCAAACTCTCATCCTTTTTCTTCACGAATAAGGCGGGACATCCCCATGGTGAAGTACTTGGACGAATAAACCCCTTGTCCAACAACTCTTGCAATTGCTTCTTCAATTCTGCCAATTCCGCGGGAGGCATCCTATAGGGTCTCTTAGAGATAGGAGCAGTCCCGGGTTGCAATTCAATTGCAAACTCAATGTCTCTGTCAGGTGGCATTCCTGGCAATTCATCCGGAAAAACATCGGGGTAGTCACAGACTACTGGGATCGTCCTTACTGGGGATTCTGTCATGATATAGGCACAAGAACGGGTACAACCCTGATCGGGCAAATATAATGTGATTTCACCACAGGTTGGTGAGTGCACTTCGATGGCCCTAGCTGCAATGTCAATCACTACCTGATGTTTGGTCAACCAATCAGTTCCCAATATGATATCCACACTATCCGGTCCCATGATAAGAAGGTTGGTTTTAATTATCAAACTACCAAACTTTAGAGGCACATTCTTGTTGATTTGATTGGTGGCAATCCTGCCTCCTGGTGCTGAAATGGTGATACCCCCGTGGGTGTGGTGAAAGGGCAATTGACACTTGGCACTAAATTTGGCACTAATAAAGCTATGTGATGCACCAGAATCAAAAAGAGTGATAGCAGGATAATTTAAAACTGTAAAGATACCAGTCATGACGGGTGCTCCCTCTGGAATATCAGCCATGGTGGTGAAGTTCAGCCTGCCCTGCCTCACTTGCACCTTCTGCCTCTTGCCCTGGTTCTGATTAACCTTCTGCCCCTGCCTCTACTGATTCCTGGGGCAATTCTTGGCATAATGCCCAGTGTTACCACAGGTGAAACACCTGTTGTCATTTGCCTGGCGGTACTGTTGCTGCTGATTGTTCCTCTGAGCTGGAAACTGGGTGCGGTCGGGTACTTGCTGCTGCTGCTGCGGTGGTCTGATCACCCATCTCCCTTGCTGCTGCTGAGGTCCCCTGTTCTGCATGTCGGACACAATCCTGAAGCGCTGTGGCTGAGCTGAGGGTCCTGCCACAGGGGTCTTCCTCTTCTTCTCTGCCTGTCGAGCTATAATGCAATCCTCCTGGGAGATAGCCATGTTGACCAACTCATTGTAGCTATTGGCCCTGACGGTGTTGAGACGATCACGGAGCTTGGTGCTGAGCCCCCGTCTGAACCTGTCCCTCTTCTTCTCGTCCGTGTCTGCATGGTATCCAGCATACTGGCACAAGTCATTAAAGTCCTGGGCATACTGCAACACTGTCCTGTTGCCCTGAGTGAGTGCCAAAAACTCATTGAGCTTCCGGTCCATGATCCCGGCTGGTATATGGTGTCCTCTGAAAGCTGCCTTGAAATCCCTCCACTCCACCTCTCGGTCCTCTGGCTGCATAGCAAGAAAATGATCCCACCAAGTCCTTGCGGGTCCGCGAAGCTGCTGGGTGGCAAACCTGACTTTGGTGACCTCTGAGCAAGCTCCATGGAGCAGTGGGAATTTGGATTCCACCACCCGCAACCATACATCTGCATCAAGTGGGTCCTCTGCCCTTGTGAACAATGGAGGCTGAGTGCTGAGGAACTCCTGATAGGTAGCCGCCGCAGGGTGACGCTGATGGTCTCCACCACCATAGTGCTGTGGTGGTGGCTGACGCTGAGCCAGCTGCCTCAAGATCTCATTCTGCTGAGCCATGAGCTCCTGCAGAGTGGGAGGCGGTGGCGGTGGGGGAACGTGCTCATTCTGGCCACGACGCTGCCTCCCGGCCATCTGAAAAGCCACATACATGCTTAACACCACATCTCCAAGTTCAAGATTTATCGCGGAGAAAAAGTTAAAACAACATGATAGACTCCAACTTCAACATAAAGATTTTTTTAAAAGTCACAAATTCTTCTTTCCAAATTTAAACTGATATCAGCATCCATTAAACAAGCTTCCAAGAGAGTTTAGCACGATTACATCGATTGGCCCCAAAATGACTCAACTCTATCTAGCTTAGTACCCCAAAGGCGCAAAAGCTAAGCTAGCCGCGAGGAGTCCTACCATCACCAACGTCTAACTCTACTCTGGTCACCTAGTGCGCGAATGAGGCCGCACTCGACTCGGGGGAAGGTGGTCTTCCCGAGCCAGCAGTGTCTACACTGGAGGCAGGCTCATCTCCTCCCTCGATGTCGACGTCCTCGTTGGCCTCTTGGTCCTGGATCTCCTGGTGATGCATGTCCAGGTGCTCGTTAGCCTCAGCAAGCTGCTGCTGAGTGTTAATGAGCTGATCCTCTAAAACCTCGATGGTGTTCTCCCTGGTGCCCACTAGCTCCTCCAACTCATGAATCTCATCAGACAGCTGCTCCACTTGCAAATCTTTTTCTACCAGCTCCTGGGACAAGTCAACCACGAGCTCCTCCCTGTTGTCCAAGGTGATCTTGGTCGCCTCTAGCAGTGCCATCAAATGAGACATTGCCTCCCCACGCATTACTTGCAGACGATACAGGGCGTTCATGCATCGCACCGACAAGTGAGCCATGTGGCCTGGGTAGAGAGCCCAGATGTCCTTGGCATGCTCCACCCAATCCTTCCACATCGGGTCGTCCTCCTTTTCCGCGGGGAATAACCCAATGGGGTGGGTAGAGAGCTCCAAGGGATGGAACCCGCAAAAAGTCGTCAACCCGTGCAGAGCGATCGCCTCGATCGTGTCCTCTGCCCGGTATCCGAAAGACTCGGAGTCCAGAGAACGCCAGCCTGGCTGCAGGGGATGAGGCTCCAAGACCATCCTCACCCTACAGCGAGGCACCCGGTGCTTCTCAAATTGCTGCACCGTGTACTGAGGGGGTGTCAAGTATCCGGCCCCCTGAAGTACCTCCCACAAGATGCGGGGAAAACCCTCTCGTGCAAGTCCGTCAGTGTGGGTCAGTGCATTTCCGTCATCGGAGGATCCGTGGGAAGTCATCTGTGTACGGTTAAGCGTAAGTAAAAGAAAAAGAATTACAAAAAGAACAAGGAAAATAAAACTCAGCCTGTCTCTAGTTAAAAGAAAAAGGCACTGGGGACCTAGTTGGTTGTTATCTTGTTTTTAAGTCCTTTTACTCAGTTATCCATTTGCTTAATTAATAATGCATGCATGCTCGTCCTGAACGACCTCTCAAGAAGATAAAAGGAATAGGGAAGAACTCCCATCCTGTAAAAAGTGGCCTGTAGGGCCTAGTCACTTAGCCACCTAGCTACCCTTCTATCATCCTAAGGCCTCACGTCCTAGGTCTATCCTGCTCGTCCTATGATCTATCCAACATTGTTTCTATCAAATTTTACTTTAGAAAAGGGATGGCATTTATGTTTTATTGATTCCTCTGTGGTGGTACAAGCTCCGATACCAGCTGTGGCGGAACTGCCCGAATTATTCCAACTTAAGTGCCTAAGCCCTGCCTTAGAGGCTAGACCACACTTAAATGGGAATAACCCGTCAATCCCTCGGATCTAGTCCGACACGGCCACTGACAGGATCAAGTACCACACTCTCACTCGATGGTGAGTCACAGAGCAAATACAATAAAGCATAAAACCATACATGTCAGAGTATTAAATTATTACATCATCATCATCATCATCGGAGTTTTTGCAAAAGTGACCATCATTGTTTCGAAGTGCAGCGGAAATAAACTAATGGTAAATAAATAGAGAGATGGGGAAGCCTGTCCCATCACTCCTCATGCTCCTCCTCAGCCGAGGCAGGGTCCCACTCAACAGTCCAACCCGGTGGTAAGGTGGACGGCCAAGTCACTCCAGCGACCATGTCCTCCAGAGAACCTGTAAAAAAAATTATGCCACAAGCAAGGCTGAGTATACTAATACTCAGCTAGACTTACCCGGTGTGAGGAGTCTACTCCTCTACCTCTAGACATGCAGCTGTTTGGCTGTGGGGTTTGGTTGCCAAAAGCACTAGCTGAGTTTCTAAATCAATATTTTAACCTTGTCAAAATTAAGTGTGACTCTCTTAAGGCTAAAGTGTACTATCTACTCATACATAGTAGCAAGCATTTTTAGCAATCAATATCTTGTATCATCTCATCACAGTTCCACTTGTTACTCAATGTAGCAGCATGGATCAAGCAGTCTCATTAGCTGCGAGAAGCAGACGATTCGAATCGAGTTTTTATCCTTGCAAGGTAAACCTAAACACACGACGTGGCGAGGCACTCCGTCCCCACACACATCAACCGTCCCCATCGATTCCCTGGCAACAGATCAGGGCTCACCGCCTTGGCGTACAATGCCTCACTGACCCCGACTGGCCGTCGTGCAGTGACCGCACTTGTACCCACCATAACCGGAATGGGAGACCTCGTCTCAGGTCGCGTGAGGGGATATGTCTGCGGGCAGGTTCACTCAGGTACTAGGCTTACCGATTTACCATATTTCTCGGCATGTGCTTAGTACGTTCAAACGCTTGACTCACGGTACCACACCTTAATCCTTATTCCAGTTCCCACCTCATAGACAACCAATCCCCATGGATTGTTGTCCACAGACCAACACCATTATGATATAAAAATGGATACAACCAATTTCCTGATCTCGCGCGAGTGCCAGAAAAATCACTCGACTTCTACCGAGATCCTACTTAATAAAGCAGCTACTCGACTTAGCATACTAGTATTCATCACAATGGGGTTCCTGAGATCATGCAACTAAGGTTTCAAACAACTCCTACACTTAAGTGCACAAACAATCCTACAATCATTAAGTGTAGTAAAATAGCATAAATAACAGGTTATGCATAAAACCGGGGCTTGCCTTCCAAAGCAGTGGCAGACAGGTCCTCTGGTGCAGGCTCTGGTGCTGGGTCTGGGGCTACCTCCTGAGCAGCTCCTTGCTCCGGCACGAGGACGTACTCTCCGTCAGCAAGATTACAATCTATCGAATGCAATGAACATGTATGTTATAATTATGCAGGATTAATAACATTATGCAAAAAGAACTAAGTTAAGGAAAAACTTAGGGTTTCCGGGTCATACGGGGCCTTTAGTGGTTTATGCTTATCACTCCTAGGTTTAGGTCTTTGTTGAGGATAATATAGTGGATTTGCATTGTTCTTACACATTTCAATGGGAAATGTTATAAGGGTTTTAGGGTGACACTAATTACCAGTATTTATTTTCCTTTCTTTAATTTCTACTTATGGTTTTTAGTGTAGGTTTGAACTATGACAGTGGGTTAAAATTTTTCAAAAATTCTGTAAAAATTGCAGTGGGTTGCCATTGGCTATCCTAGCTGGTTTTAGGAATTTGAGGCTTAAACTATAAGGGCTATGCTTTAGACAAAAATAACAAGGGTGGTGTAAAATGGGCCACTTTACACTACACCTCACCATTAGAGTTGAGTTTCTTCCTAAGGGTCATTTTTGTTGGGATCTAACAGTAATACTAAACCTCTGTTCCAAAATCCATAGGAAGTTAATTGGTGATTATTTAATTATGATTTTCTAAAGTTTAATGCCAAAAAGGTGCTTACAACTAACTTGTCATTTGAAAAATATCAAACAATAGATTTTGTATTTTTCCTCTGTTCATAATAACCAAACTTTAGTTATCCCAAAGTTTGGGGTGTCTTTGCCTTAGGGTTATTTTTGTAGGGTTTTTCTAAGTTATCCTTATTTTATTAATTTAAAAGGTATCCTTCTTATTTTATACAAAAACAGGGTATGATATATTTTTCCAGTGAACTACATTGAATAAGTATCTTAACAAAAATAGGGGTGCCCCCTGGTTCATTATTTAAGTCACCTTTTCTATTTTTTTTAACCTTAAGCATATTATGGAATAAGGGGTAAAAACTAACTTAATGGAGTGGGCAGAGAGGTTTATCATTTTTAAACAGGTCAGTAGGTAGATATAAACTTCTCCAAATTTTGCTAACCCTAGTCAAACAATATTTCTATTTTTCCTACTAATATTAAGTTTTTAGCAGTTTTCTTATTTAATTCAAAACTTCAGAAAGGAATACAGGAACTATGGGTTTTATTATTTTTATCTGATAGTTCATATTTCCCAGAGTCTAGCAAAATTGGTTTGATAATTTTTGGATGATTATTCTTCAAGTTATGCATTTATTAAGTTATCTGCCATATTAAAAGAAAAATAAATTTGAAAAAGGAAAAGAAAACCGGTTTGCGCTGAGGCCCCTGGGTTTTATCTCCCTCTTCTCTCACAAAACAGTCCTCGGTCTACTATTGGCATGGGTCACTGACATTGCACAAAACCCCCTGGATCTAACCGAAATCTAACCCGCGCTCCCTGACTGACTTAAACAGTACCCGCGGCATAGATTACGGCGGTGGGGCTTACCGGCGGCGGTAGAGCTCCGGCGGGGTGGTCAGTGACGTCCGGGAGGTCGCGACGGTCACGTCGATGTGCGGGTCGGCGTCGGAGGTGGTCGGAGCTACCCTGGCCACGAGCACAGGCGGCGGGGGTCGTCGGCGGCTCCTGCTCCGGCCAAACCACGGCGGTATAGTTTAATTAAGGTGCACGAGGAGCTCCACGGGGTGATGTAGAGGCCATGCGCGCAACGAATTGGAAATCGGTGCAGAGGCTTACCCGGTCCACGTGCGCCGGCGGGTTCTCGAACTCCGGTGAGCACGATTGAGCTATTCCGGTGACGCGGGTCCCCGGTTCAAGCTTGAGCAAGCTTCACGGCCTCACCAGGAAGCTATCTGAGGGCTTGGATCAAACGGAGGAGGACGGAAAAGGGGCTGGCCACGGTGGTTGCTCTCGGGCGGCACTGGCGGGTCGCGGGGAGGTCGCCGGAGCTAATGGCTGGCTCGGGTAAGTCAGGCGAGGTACGGAGGAGGCAACTGGGAAGGCAACCGAGCACTGGGGCGGGCTTTATAGCCGTGGCGCGGGTGTGGTCACGGGCGGCCGCGGGCGCGCGGGGGTTCGCGCACAGGCGTGCTCTGAGCGCGCCCCCGGATGTCAGCTCGCGTCGAACACGTGGAAGCTTGCTTCTGCCATGGTTCAACGGCGGATTAGAGCACCATAGCGTGCGTATCTTAGCAAAGTCACTGTGTACGGTCGCTTCTCTGCTCCATATCCTACCTTTTTGCTGTGAGTTCCAAGCCAAGATACGGTCGGGGTAGGGAGATAGAGGGGGGAGAAGTTTGCTGTGTCAGCTGGGTCCAAGCCGAGACAGAACTGGTGTCAAGTCGTGTCTAGCGCCCTAGGGTAGGTGTCATCTCTTTCCAGGGTGTTCTAGGGTTAATTTGGTGCCACTTTGTCAATTGGGTCGAAGGGTTTTGAAATTTGGATTAAGGTGAACATGTGGAGTCTTTGTTCAAGGGTTAGTTTTTATACTTAGGCAAAATCTGAATTCTCCCTTGAGCTGAACCTTAGGTGATCTTTTGAGGACTTTTCTGAAAACTTTTTGGGGGTACTTCCTTACTATTAATTGTAGGTTAGGAAGTATATTACATCTTTTATATTTGGCCCAAGCCATGATCATAAGGTTTACATGATCCTTTGATCATAGCTTCAATTAGGGTTCTTATTGCCCAAGAGGGGGGGTTTGCTTTAGGGTTTTGGGAAATCCTCACTTAGATGTGCATGACAAGCTAGGGCATGATATCCAAGATAGTTTGCACTTGATTAGGACCTTGAATTCCAAGTTTGAGGTACTTTGCCCATATAAATCTTTATGTAATAATGGGTTAAAAGGGGTAACCCTGGGGTGGACACCCTGTGTAACACCTGAGGTGTTACAAAATACATTTATAAGTACTCTATAAAGAATTTTATACTTTAGAAAGTATCTTCTTAAGGTACTAATTTTCCATTTTTGGTGTTTATGGATTGCATATTTAAAAGGAGTTTGCTTAGGCCCCTCCAGTCTTGTGTTCATCCACCAGTCTTGTAGCAAGCAAAACGCTTAGGCCCCTCCTCTCTTTAGGATTTAGGGCGGGTGCAATCCGCCACCCGGCCGAGGAGATTTCCTCCCCGACAGTACTAATTTTCCATTTTTGGTGTTTATGGATTGCATATTTAAAAGGAGTTTGCTTAAATAAGATAATAAATAAATATAAAGTTTGCATCATGTTGAGGTTTTCTTGTTTGTGCATTCAGTTTATGTTTAAAACTAGATTTGGAACCTTGTATATTTAAAACTAAAAATAAGAGGAATGGAAACAAAACAAAATATAAAAAGAGAGAAGAAGAGACTCACCTGTACCTGGGTTGAATCATATGTTACCGACCCAATCCCCTTTCCCCTCACCATGGCCCAATGTCACTCCTGCCAGCCTAGCCGGGCGGCCACACACTGACTGGTGGGCCCCATTGTTCAGCCACTCCATGCCCACGCACTAGCGATCGACCGCTGACTTGTGGGCTCGATAGGCTAGCGTCTCGCTCAAGCGCGCATATCTGTCTCGGCTGAAACTGCCATGTGGGCCACGTCTATCGGATTTGTCCTGTGCCCGCGGACTCGCTTCTGGCCACCGCGTGGGGCCATGACAGATAGGGTCTCGTCTTCACCTTACGGCGACGATGCGGAGTTAAACAATACAGTCGCGGGACTTCTATGATTCAGTTAAGATTCTTGGTAACCGCCACCATTGCAATCGCAGCTCGCCTCCCTGGGCATAAATAGAAGCCCCTCTGACCCCTCCTTGGCCACAGACATGAGACGTAGAAGACCATGGAGCAGAGCGACGAGACAAGAAGAAGGGCGGAGAAGAAAGCCGAGAGCCGTCGCAGTCGATGTCGTGATTGGACGATCGTTTTGGTCCTCGGTGTCATCCAAGAGTGTCACCAGGTCACGTCAGACGTCGGGGGATGTTGTCGCCACTCGAGGCGCCGTGTCGCGGGGACAACCCCATCGTCGCCTCAACCCGAAGTAAGAATTCCTTCACGATGTTCATTGTATACTCGCCTTCGTGTAGTGCGTAGCCGTACGTAGGTCCGATCACCGCAGCGACGGGGAGCAAGAGCAACACACCGGCCATGGCGCTGCCGCGGAGGCATGTGCGCGCCGTGGGCAGAGGTCTAGGCGTGCCAATCCGGTATGTTTGGGTGGCTAGGTGGGGTCCATGCATGCGTGGAGTCCTCAATTTGCGTGCTCGACGGCGTGGTATGCCACGCGGTGGAGGCCTGCTCTATTCTGTCCGGTAACCGACGATCGAAGAGGAAGAGGGGTTTCCAGTCGTTGACCTTTGAGCGCACAGTTCGGATCAGATGCTATGATACCGGTTCGGGGATGGAATCTACATCGTCTGATTTGTGATGAGTGGCTACGATTAGGCCTTGAAGATATTGGTTCAATCGGCTAATCGTGGTCGTCTATATGTGATCTAATGGGTGGCAACAGGTACCAGCCCATAATAGTTGTGGATCGAATCTAATCTGTTGATGGGTGATCGGGCGGCTGAGAGGTGCTGATACACCTTCACCATGTGGTTTTGCATCAGAGTCCCTAGAAGGAAGCGTATTTAACCCTCACTACTCTACAGTAATACTACCATCGCAGGCTAGTCCTATTTTTAGCATACTAGCCCCTAGATTCTTCAGGGTCTTAAACCGCAGTCCATATTTCTCTAGTTTCCAATAAAACAAATCTGGAAATTAGTTTCTAGTATCAAAAATAAATCTAGAAACCTTATAAAATTCATATATCATATGTTTTAACTCTGATTAAACCCATTCCAGTTGTGTTAGCTTCATAAAAATATTTCCTATACAGTAACAACATCATCTGTACCATAACACATATATTTATAATTAGATAGTGTTCAAACTATACTCAGTAGATTAACTCTTCTAACCCAGGTTAATTTGTCTATCATTGACTAAAATATGATCTTTAATCAATTAGTAACTTAGATTAAAGTTGAACAAAGTTAGTTATATCTTTTCTCACATGACTTATATTAATAGAATATAGTTTTATTATTTAAACACCTAAAACTTTGAAAATTTATATCTTTTTAACCGTAACTCCGATTTCAGGGTTCTCAAACATGTGATCTCGTAGCGGCACGTAGAATATTCTTATACAGTTTGTTCATATGCTTTGGTTTAATGTTACCATATCCATTATTTGCTTGATTGTATGTATGAGGCGATGTGACGAGGAATCTGAAGCCCAACTTTTGGAAAAAAAAACCATCTGGACTATAAGATTATCGCAAGTATAAGGCAAGTTGTGCCCTTGATTACTCTTCTTTACCTAATAATGCTCTTGTTAATCATTGTGATTTGCTGAGGTTAACTTGATGGGACCTAATAGGTTACTCTAGTTTTGTTCACCCTACACCTTGCAAAAAATGAACTATTTTGGGTAGGCTTGCTATTGCTCTATCCATTTTTGGGATTAATATTATATCCTATGATCATGCTTTATTATTATTGTTGGTGTCACAGCCGGGTCCGGGCACCAAAACCCGGGTGTGAAATAATCACCAAGTGTGCTAGGATCAAGTCTCACACATGATGACTCATGGTACAGAAACGAATGTCACATCATTTATATATAACAGAGTTCTGTACAAAATAAATAAATAAATACATCATGCAAAGACAACGATCCAGCAACACAAAGTTGACTAGGAGACAACGGTCTATACCACTCACGAACTCATCACCGCATCCTTCATGCGCCTCATCCAGCGGTACCTGTTCTTGACCTGGGGGATGTGAGTACAGCAAGGGTGAGCTCACATACGTTCATCGCTCAACAAGTTGTGGGGAATAATATGCATGAACTCGCCAAAAGTGGGAGCTCATGTGAAGTGTAAGGATTAACAAAGAAGATGGTTAAAGCTAAGCGTTGCTTTTAGAGTTGGTCAAAATTTTATTAGCAGTTACTAAGTATAAGTAGATACCAACCCAATTAAGTAAGAGATCACAATTGATAATAATACCCGCGATGCAATGCATATGACATATTAAGTTTAGTTCCATAAATTAATCATGCGAGAGTCCTGAGCTGCTCATGACCGCGAGCACGACTGATATACCAGTTTTACACTCTGCAAAAGGTTGCGCTCTTTACCCACAAGTCGTGTATCCCGCCTAGCCAGGGTTAGCTAGACCCTTAGACACTTCCGAGGTGAATGGCTAGGGATCCACTACAAGGCCTTTATAAAGTTCCACTAGCTTCAAAAAAACCCACTACAGTTTCTAGGAAGGGCAATATAGGAATCCCTCGTCCGAAAATCCATCGCAACATTCGACCCGAGAACCTCCCTATACGCAACTCCCCTACTGCCCTTGCCCCTTTCGGGTAAGGTAGTCCTCCACTAGCTTTCCTAATTAGTCAGTCAAGGGCGTTGTGGGTGACAGATATCCCCTGGGTCCACTAGAAGGCGAAAACCCTTGCGAGGGGCCATAGACCAGTCGCCCCACAAGGTCATCTCGTCGTGGGCCGGGCAAAAACCACAATTGAAATGGGCTGACCCAAGAAGGCAATGGGCTCGTGCCCGGATCGTCCACGGATTATGCATAATCTTAAGGGACCTGTCTGTCTTTCCCGCGCTTGACGCCCTTAAACGCCGGAGAAAGATCAGGATGAAGCCGTCAGGTTTTCCTTAAGATAAGCTAAGTTAGTTTGCTATTTGCTAGGAGATAAGACAGAAGAGTGTGATCAGCATGTGCGTAGGGAGTGCCCCACGGTCATGTATATAAGGCCTAGGGGGACCCCATCATTTTGATCTCATTAGCACCTCTCCATTCGGGAAACACCACCTGTAAACACACCACACATACAAAGCCACCCCAGGAAGTAGGGTATTATGCCTCTCCAAGCGGCCCGAACCTGCAGAAAATCGCCCGACTCTCTCTTTCTTTCTCTCTCTCATGCTTCTGGCACGAACCATCGAGCTACGATCAACAACACCGTCCTACCCAAAAGCACCACGAGGGTACCCTGGGTGTGCGGTCGGACACTAGACACCGACAGCTGGCGCGCCGGGTAGGGGGTGTGTTGTTGATCAAAGTTAGCTCAATGGCCATCACCTTCAAGGACAAGATCACTCTCAGCCTAGGGGCTATGTTCCGCTTTGGAACCATCTCATACATAGCGGACGTAGAAGGGACTCTGCACCACATAGCGGAGCCACCCGAGAAAAACCTTTCTCGGGAATCCCAAGGGCAGCCAAAGCAAGACTACGGACAGCGCTCCTGCTCACAGCTCGAGGGAAGATGATCCCTTGCAAGCCTGGATTCAGGAGCCCTCGGGAGAAGGAAGACCGATTAGTCGGGGCTTCACTAACCCAAAAACCTCCATTGTCCACCTCACCCACTAAGGAGTGGACACGGATCACTCAGAAAAAGGAAGTAAACGTCCTGAGTCGGGGAAGGAAAACACACCGCACTACCTTTCCGATACCTCCACCCTCAAAGGAGGATGGGAAGAAGAACACCATCATACCAGCTCATTTCTACCTTGACGTCCTCTTCATCCAGGGGAGATTAGAGTCAGCACCCGTCTGCGACGATGAGCCTACCATGCAAGGGGAAGAACTCCTCAGCGTGATGCCCGGTGACTAAGAAACAGACACTGAAATGTGCAGTGACATCATGAAGCCAGGGAACAGGATCCGGCGCAGCCCGTGTCCTGGGACAAAGCCTAGAAAGTGGGGAAACTCCCGACAAACGAGTACACCAAGAAAAACGTAACTCCCGCCTCCACGATCGTCGATAGGCTCAGGATCGGGAGTGAGAGCTAGCTAAACAAGACGCTAGGCTCCGGCGAGAGAACCCTCTCCTCGCTCGAAACATGTACCCTAATTTCGCTCGAGCACCAAACATGTCGAGTGAAGTTGGAGGAGTACTGGCACAGATAGCCGACGGACTCCCGCAAACCCCAGACGCGGAAGGTTACCGACGACTGCTTACATAGGTGGCTAATCATCTTCTACCCCACGCTCATCCTGTGAATGACCTACGTCATGCCATCAATAGTCGACGAGACGCAAGAAGCACCATCAGTGCTTTGCACGACCGATGACATGAAAATGAGATAAGGTGCTGGGAAGAGTACGACTGAGATCATGGTGTACCAGCGTGAAGCCGAGCCACATGAGTTGAGTCGGCGGCAGCTTCGACCATTGGCCCGTTCCGGGGACGGTCGAGACGACCTACTACTGACTCCCCTCCCCGGGACCGACGACACAAACATTGGCAGGAGGATACGTGCGGAGTCTCCGCGCTTACTCCCCGTCTCCGGGCCATCCAATGGCCTCCCAACTTCAAGGTCTCCAATGTCGACAAGTACGAGCCTAAGTAGGACTTGGGAGACTGGTTGGTCGTCTATACGACCGCTGCCTAGGCTACTGGGGCAACGGAGGACGTCATGACAGCGTACTTGCCCATTGTCCTAGGGCAGGATGTGCTGCAGTGGCTTTATCACGAACTTCATGTCTCTCTCCGATAAACCGGCGCAGCCATGGGACCTCAAATCCATCAGGCGCCAGAACGATGAAACCCTCCGATCGTTCCTCAAAAGATTTCAAACGATGAGGACGACGTCAGAAGTTGTTATAAGAAAGCGATCGGATCTCAACCACTACGCTGAGCTCAATGGATCCTGGCTGACCACACGCCCATCGTTCGGTTCGTATGTGAAAACGACAAGGACGGATCTATCAAGCGGCCCCACACACTAGTGACATACCCACCCAGCGCATGCGAACCAAGGAGACAAGGGAGTGGGCCCCACTTGCCGGTGATTCAGCAAGCCAAATCAGATGAGGTGGGCGCGGGATTAGGCTGACAACTGGGCCCACATGTCGGCCCCGGTGTGCGCGGCAGGACGAAAAGGGCCATGCGGGGCGAGCGAGTGGGCCGAAAGGAGCGGAAATAGCCCAAGTATAGGTTTGCCTATTATTCTTTTCTTTTTTATCCTCATTTCCTAATTTCTACTTTTTCTATTTAAATTTCAAATCAAACACAAGTTTGAATTTCCATCATTTACTTTTAGATGCACAAATAAAACTTCATGATGATGTGCACTAATTTATCTATTTATTATTGTTGTTTTATTTAGGTATTGAAGTACACACACCACATTTATTTCTATAGAATATTATTTTGGGTGTGTATTCAATTTAAAGGGGTATAACCCAAGGTTCATGTTCCTTTGTTTTGTTAGAAAACATTTTCCAATGTCTAATCTTTATTAGGATATGATTTAGCTAATAGTATTCTATTATGAGTATTTACTTTAGAAAGGGTGAGTTCTAAAGTTCCTTTATTTGCCAAGGATACCTTATTATGATTATTATATATTTATTTATTTAAATGATCACATGCTTAGGATTTTGGGTGTTACAGTTGGCTCTATTACTATTCATGAAAAGACTATTGTGTTAATTGGAACATGGAGCAACCACCCGGGAAAACATTGCTACCACAAGGGTGGAATGGGACGCCCTTGGCTGATTAATTAGGAAAGCTAGTGTGACTTAATCCTTTCTTAAAAGGGGCAAGCGGGGTGGAGGAGTGCAGGTATAAAAAGGTCCTCATGTCAGACTATTTGTAAAGCATTTCGGACGAGGGATCCCTATATCGCCTTCGGCCCGAAATCCGTAGCGGGTTCTCTCATCTAGTGGAACTTTGTAAAGGCCTCGCATTGGATCCCTAGCCATTCACCTTGGGAGTGTCTAAGGTTCTTGCAAACCCTGGCTAAATGGGAAACACGTCTTGTGGGTAAAGATGTGCAACCTCTGAAAAGTGTAAAACTGGTATATCAGTCATGCTTACGGTCATGAGCGGCTCGGATCCTCAAATGAGTAACTTATGGAATTAAACTTAATTTTTCATTTGCATTGCATTGTGGGATTTATTATCAATTATGATCAATTATTTAATTGGGTTGGTATCTATTTATACTTAGTAACTGGTAATAAAATTTTGATCAACTTATTAAAATAACCACTCAGCCTTAACCATTCTCTTTGGTAAGCCTTACACTTCACATGAGCCCCCACTGTAAGTGAGCTCATGCACATTATTCCCCACAACTTGTTCAACGATTAACGTATGTGAGCTCACTCTTACTGTACTCACACCTAGGTCAAGAACAGGTACCACAAGATGAGGAACATGAAAGATGTCATGATGAGTTCGTGAGTGGTCTAGACCGTCGTCTCCCAGTCAACTATGGCTGCAGGGATCGCTGTCGTCATATGATGTATTTATTTAGCTATTTTGTATAGAACTCCTATATATAATAAATATGTGAAAGTCGCCTAGAGGGGGGGTGAATAGGCGGAACCTGAAAATTAAAACTTTAACCCCCAACTAGATCCCTTGATTAGTGTTTAGAACAAGATATACAAATATCGGAGAATAGAAACTAAGTTCTTGCTTGAAAAGAGTATTGCTAAATAATGCGGGAGAGATAAATCAATACAACTAATAAGTTATAGAATAACAAAGCAAGAACCTTTAGATGAGAAGAGCACTAGGACAAGTTCTTTCTTGCAACGTGTTGCTTCACTAAATGGAAATTTAACTTGAAGCAACACCAAATGATATTGGCAAAGAATGGAGCAAGAAAAACTTAGAACACAAACAAATCACAAGCGATAAACACAATGGACACGGGTGATTTGTTTTACCGAGGTTCGGCCCTCGAAGGCCTAGTCCCCGTTGAGGAGTCCACTTAAGGACGGGTCTTTTTCAACCCTTTCCCTCTCTCCCCCGATCACACAAGGATCGGCGAGCTCTTCTTCTTTTCAAGGATCACTCTCGATCCCGCAAGGACCACCACACACTTTGGTGTCTCTTGCTAGCTTTTACAAGCCTCCAAAACTTTGGAGGAAGTTCAATGGGAGTCAATACTCCACGTGCAAATGAACACAAAGATGTAGCACACACTATCTCTCAATGAATCTCACAAGGCGCTAGGGCTAAACTCAATTGAGTAGCTCTCAATTGCTTGCTCTCTCTTTTGTGGCACTTGTGTTGGTTGTAGTGGACTAAATCTTGTGTATAGGATGGATCAATGAATATATGTGGTTGGGAGGGCTTGAGTATGTCAACTAGATGACTTGGAATGTTGCTTGGGCTCCCACACCTTGAAGTGGCCGGTTGGGGTGGTATTTATAGCCACCAACCAGAATCTAGCCGTTGGTGAAGGCTGTCTGTTCGACGGTGCACCGGACAGTCCGGTGCACACCGGACATGTCCGGTGTGACAACCACGTCACCCGACCGTTGGGGTTTCGACCGTTGGAGCTCTGACACTGGGCCCGCCTTGATGTCCGGTGGCGCACCGGACAGGAACTGTAGAGTGTCCGGTGCGCCTGCTCCCGCGTGCCTGACGACTGCGCGCTTCTGGCGCGCATTAAATGCGTCTGCAGGTGACTGTTGGCGCTGAAATAGCCGTTGCCCCGCTGTTGCACCGGACAGTCCGGTGCACACCGGACATGTCCGGTGAATTATAGCGAGGCAGCCGAAATGAATTCCCGAGGCTGGCGAGTTCCGGAGGCCGCTCTTCGTTGGAGCACCGGACATGTCCGGTGTACACCGGACAGTCCGGTGAATTATAGCGGAGTTGCCTCCGGAATTTCCCGAAGGTGACGAGTTTGGAGTTGGAGTCCTCTGGTGCACCGGACATGTCCGGTGGCACACCGGACAGTCCGGTGCGCCAGACCAGAGGTGCCTTCGGTTGTCCCTTTGCTCTTTTGTCGAACCCAATACTTGGTCTTTTTATTGGCTAAGTGTGAACCTTTGGCACCTGTATAACTTATACACTAGAGCAAACTAGTTAGTACAATTCTTTGTGTTGGGAAATTCAACCACCAAAATTATTTAGGAACTAGGTGTAAGCCTAATTCCCTTTCAATCTCCCCCTTTTTGGTGATTGATGCCAACACAAACCAAAGCAAATGTAAAAATGCATAATTGAACTAGTTTGCATAATGTAAGTGCAAAGGTTGCTTGGAATTGAGCCAATATAAATACTTACAAGATATGCATGGATTGTTTCTTTAATTTTAACATTTTGGACCACATTTGCACCACAAGTTTTGTTTTGCAAATTCTTTTGTAAATTCTTTTCAAAGACTTTTTGCAAGATAGTCAAAGATAAATGAGTAAGATTTTTGCGAAGCATTTTCAAGATTTGAAATTTTCTCCTTTTGTTTGAAATGCTTTTCCTTTGACTAAACAAAACTCCCCCTCAATAAATTCTCCTCTTAGTGTTCAAGAGGGTTTTAAGATATCAAGTTTTGAAAATACTACTTGCTCCCCCTTTAGAACACAAAGAGATGCCAATTTGAAATTTACCAATTGAAAATCATTAATTTTAAAAATTAGGGTGGTGGTGCGGTCCTTTTGCTTTGGGCCAATACTTTCTCCCCCTTTGGCATGAATCGCCAAAAACGGATACTTGGAATGAAATATAGGCCCTTTCCTAACTACTTTCTCCCCTTTGGCAAATAAAACATATGAGTGAAGATTATACCAAAGACGGAGAGTCATTGTGGAGTGATGGCGAAGGGTAGATAATACCGATAGAGTAGAGTGGAAGCTTTGTCTTCGCCGAAGACTCCAATTCCCTTTCAATGTACCTATGACTTGGTTTGTAATTCACTTGAAAACACATTAGTCATAGCATATAAAAGAGATATGATCAAGAGGATATATCAAATTAAGCATGATCATAGTTCTATATAACATAGATTGCTCCCCCTAAGTATGTGCATGGGGAGGAACACATATTTTGGCCTTAAATGCCAATTGCACATAATTAGGTTAATGAGAACATATCTATATCATACAGATTGTGAAGTGCATTATGTCATAGTATAAGTGTGATGCTCATGACAATTTATGCACTTACGAAAGCATGTTGTAAACCATTTAAGCATTTTCCCTTAAAGATTTCAAAGAGACTTAAGGACCATCCACCTTTGAAACAAAGGCAGCTTATCCTCGTTACAAGGTTAAGCTTTAAGCTCTTTGACAATAAAAGTACTTCATCTAGTTTTACCAGAGATGCACTAAGCAGGAATGAATTTTGGGAAATTAAACTAGGTATGAAGCAGGGATAATACATGGACATGCTTTCTCTTCCTTTCATACAAGATATGCAAAGAATGTATAGAAAAGGAAGATTTAGGTACAAGTTTAAATGAAAGGAGATAGTTTTACCTTTTTGTACCTTTACATAGAGACGCTCTCTTCATTGTGCTTTGTCCTTAGTCTTAGATGCTTAAGACCTATTCTTAATGACAATATATGGAAATATTTTGCACAAGAGAGAGTTCTACAACTAGTGATCTTTTCAAGTTATCGTTAGCAAATATCAAAAGGATCACAAGTTGCATAAATGTATCATGAATTCTCCTTTTAACTTAGTGCATATCAAGAGAGATATCGATTGAAAGTATATACGTCACTAAGAAGCATGATTGTTGATTGAAGTCATTCAATGATCAAACAAATAACAGATGTGATCAAAAGAACAACATACGCATTAGATTATCAATTAAGCTTAGAGTAGGAGAATCCAGCAATTATGCTACTTTAGAGTGAAAGACAAGAATTTAAAGTAGTAGCATACTTCATGAGGAACTTATTCTCATGCAAGAGACTATATGAAATTACTGAGATAAAGCAATAGTCTCAACATAATCAAGATAAAAAGGTTCCCCCTAAAGATATGCATCAAGTATTTGAATGAATTGAATGGATGCATTTACTTTAAAGACAAATAGAGAGAAGCATTATACATCTGGATCAAGGCTCATTAAATTTGTAATAAACAACTTGAGCCTAGTATTCTCAATATGAAAGGGTTTAGAATACTCACAACCACACCATTGATTGTTTCGTAGAAGTAGGTGGTGTTGTTTTTGATGTTCTCCTCTTTCATTTGAGAGCCCTCCCTTTGCAGTGGCTTCTTTTTCCTTTCAAACTTATTGAAAATACTCAAGAAGAATGTTAGTAATACAAGGGAGTATAAAATGATGGATGATTTCTTTTTGATAGGAAATAAGCATAATTCATCATCCATGAGTCACATGAAGTAAATTCCTTAACGTTAGTGCACATTAACAGAAAAGAGGAATGAGCACCTTTTTAATCATTTTTGATCAATCAAAGGAATTTTACTTTTTCATATTGAATTTATTATCATGACTTAGAAGCGCATCAATGGATATAGCAAAGGCATGAATTAGATTCTAATGGACAAGCGCATTTATGAAAATGATATTGAATGCACACTTAGTTAATTTCGGTCCAATAAAGAATCTATTCCTCACAAGGGTAGAACATGATAATTTAGATTAAATACCATTGAGATGGGAATCAAGCTTAAGAAGATGAGTTCCCATACCTTTGCTTTTACCTTTCTTCCTTTGGGTGAAGATCAACCCATGAGGCTTGTGCACTTTCTCTCTTGTAGATTTTCATAATTGAACTCAAGAGAAATGTTAGTAGCAACACAAGCACTAGCTTCCATTTTTGTAATCATTTTGATAAGGAATGAGAAGTTAGATTACCAAAACATGGAAACTCCATAGCATGAACTAGATTATCCATAGATGATGTTATGCTCAATTTTAACTCATAAAACAAGCATAAATAATCCTTTGAGATTATAGGAATAAATCTAATTCATGATTTGGAAAGCGATAAATGTGAAAGAATCATATCCAATTTTAGCAAGTAAAAATACATCTTAAAACATTTGGATTGATTTTTCTTTTTATGTTAGATAACAAGCTCCCAAAGAGAAACTTATTCTCTACAAGTGAGACTACTTGGGTTACTTAGATAAAAATCATTAGTCTCACTATTCTAGTTATAGGGAGAATTTTCCGTTTAAGAGTGTCCTAAGGATTTGAATTCCTTACACGACACCTAAATCTTTTAAGAACATGAAATGTCTCTCTACATCTAGAATCATGGCAATAATAAAATAACTTAGCGAAAGACATGCCATGTGATACTTCCAACAATTTAAAGCATGTAGATTGCCATGGGATGGAAATGATGAGTATGCAATCTACCATAGGAAATTCTTCAAAGAATGGTAATATAAAATTAAAGGCATTTGAAGTGCTTCAATTTTTCTATGTGACTACACAAGACACATAAGAAATGATATTCTAAAATACTTGCACTTAAAAGATAAGTGTTACCATCCTTTGGCTTTCCTTCATGTTGTAGGCCTTCATTTTTGCACATGATATCTTTTCACTTCCTACAACATATGATATCTTTCTCGAGATGATATGAGTTTAGGACATAGCAATTTGAAAAATAATAACCTTGGGTCAATCATGTATATAGAGCATTGTCGATTGATAGCTTGAGTTGATAAGAATCGAATGGACTTTCTCAAGCACCCCAAGGCTTCATATCATCTCCTTCTCCTACAAAGCTTGTCAAGCATATTTTGGTACCCATCGCTTGATGGGTCCATCATGGTTAGTCAACAAAGATCTAGGAACCCAAAAGTCCTTTGTGTTAGCACTAGGTAAACTCATTACCTTTCTAGCACAAGTTGCAATTTTTGGTTGCCTAGTTACATGAGAATCAATTGACAAGTTAGGAGTGAAATTGTTACCAATGGGACAATCCTTGCATTGATGTCCCTTTTTCGGCATGTGTAGCATAGGCGTTTTTCAAGTTTTGAAGTTTTCTTCTTTCCTTGTTTGTTGCCTGCTACATGGTTAGTAAAAACTTTCTTTTCTAACCCTATGCCTTTTTGTTTTAAATGGGGACAAGATCTAAGTAAGTGTCCCTTCTTGGAGCATTTAAAACAAAGTCTATCATCCTTGTTAATAATCAAGCCATTTTTAATGTAGGGACATGACCTAATCAAGTGCCCCTCTTCAAAGCATTCACTACACTTCTTAATGTGAAGTGTGGCTTGATCATTACCTTGGATGTTACCTTTTGTGGAGGCGTGGTTGAGGCTTTTGGAGGAGGTGTTGAATTTCATCTTTTGTTTCTTCCTCTTAGCAATCCTCAAATCCTTGACATTTTCTTCAAGGGATGTAGTGCATGCCACAGTTGTTCCCGTCTCAAGCTTCTTCACCATGTGATCACGGTTATCTTGAGAAGGTTGAGCAATGCACTTCCCTTTTAGTTGTGTCAAGCTCATTTTTAGCCTCTCATTTTCTTCTTTGAGCTTTTGATATGAATCATCATTTGTTCCTGCAACTTCTAGCTCAAAGGAAGATTTGCTTGTCGACGGACAACAAGCATTAGCACATGGTAATATAGTATCAATTTGACTACATGTGCACGAGTGAGGTTGTTGGGATTTTAAGTTTTCTATCACAACCTCATGAGTCAAATTTAATATGATATGATCATCCATAAGATTTTCATGAGAACATAGAAGCATATCATATTTTTCTTGAAAAGCTAGATTTTCAACTTTTAGCTTTTCTACTTGGTCCTTAAGCAAGGTATTCCTATTTACTAATTGAGCGATACAATGTAAAGCGTTATCTTGCTCAATTGAAATAGTTTCATACCTTTGGACCAAATTAACATGAGAGCATTTTAGCTCCTCATATTCTTTAGTCAACTCGTCAAAGCATTGCATCTTCATTGAGAGAATACTTTCTAGCCTTTGACGAGCTTCGCCTTGCTCTCTCGCTCTTTCTAGAAGCTTGAGCATGACCGCCTTATCTTCTTGGCTTAGGCGAGCGTAGAGTTGCACAAAGCTTCTTTCTTCCTCCTCATCCCCATTTGTGCTTCCGCTATCGTTTGCATTAGCCACACAACACATGTGGGAATTGAAATGGGAAGACAAACCTTTTGGAGAGGTGGATTCATCGTTTGGTCTCCATCGTTCATTCTCTTCTTCTTCCTTGCAAGGGTTAGTATCACAAATACCAAAGGAAGTAGAGACACAAAATGAACTATCATGTTTGGACTCATCAAATTTGCGTCTAATTCTAGTCCAAATATCATGCGCATCATGAACAGATTCGTCATAGTTTGATATGCAGGCATGATAATCTTCTTTGCTAAGAGAATTAGTTAAGATGTCAAAAGCTAGATAGTTTAAGCGATAACATATTTGATCCTCCTCGGAATTAATTTTTCCATTGAAATTAGAGGGAAAAATACTCTTGTCTATAATTTGTTCTAATCGTGGATCTATGGTTCTAAAAGCATTTATCACACTAGTAGACCATGAGTCATAATTAGAACAATCATCAAATAATATTTCAAGAGTTACCTCTTTTTGAGTTACGTTCGATGGAGGAGTCTTCTTGTTCTTTTGGGATTTTCTACGAGCCATCACTTCGAGTTGTTAGACTCAAGATGAAGTGCCTAGCTCTGATACCAATTGAAAGTCGCCTAGAGGGGGGGTGAATAGGCGGAACCTGAAAATTAAAACTTTAACCCTCAACTAGATCCCTTGATTAGTGGTTAGAACAAGATATACAAATATCGGAGAATAGAAACTAAGTTCTTGCTTGAAAAGAGTATTGCTAAATAATGCGGGAGAGATAAATCAATACAACTAATAAGTTATAGAATAACAAAGCAAGAACCTTTAGATGAGAAGAGCACTAGGACAAGTTCTTTCTTGCAACGTGTTGCTTCACTAAATGGAAATTTAACTTGAAGCAACACCAAATGATATTGGCAAAGAATGGAGCAAGAAAAACTTAGAACACAAACAAATCACAAGCGATAAACACAATGGACACGGGTGATTTGTTTTACCGAGGTTCGACCCTCGAAGGCCTAGTCCCCGTTGAGGAATCCACTTAAGGACGGGTCTTTTTCAACCCTTTCCCTCTCTCCCACGATCACACAAGGACCGGCGAGCTCTTCTTCTTTTCAAGGATCACTCTCGATCCCGCAAGGACCACCACACACTTTGGTGTCTCTTGCTAGCTTTTACAAGCCTCCAAAACTTTGGAGGAAGTTCAATGGGAGTCAATACTCCACGTGCAAATGAACACAAAGATGTAGCACACACTATCTCTCAATGAATCTCACAAGGCGCTAGGGCTAAACTCAATTGAGTAGCTCTCAATTGCTTGCTCTCTCTTTTGTGGCACTTGTGTTGGTTGTAGTGGACTAAATCTTGTGTATAGGATGGATCAATGAATATATGTGGTTGGGAGGGCTTGAGTATGTCAACTAGATGACTTGGAATGTTGCTTGGGCTCCCACACCTTGAAGTGGCCGGTTGGGGTGGTATTTATAGCCACCAACCAGAATCTAGCCGTTGGTGAAGGTTGTCTGTTCGATGGTGCACCGGACAGTCCGGTGCACACCGGACATGTCCGGTGCGACAGCCACGTCACCCGACCGTTGGGGTTTCGACCGTTGGAGCTCTGACACTGGGTCCACCTTGATGTCCGGTGGCGCACCGGACAGGCACTGTAGAGTGTCCGGTGCGCCTGCTCCCGCGTGCCTGACGACTGCGCGCTTCTGGCGCGCATTAAATGCGTCTGCAGGTGACCGTTGGCGCCGAAATAGCCGTTGCCCCGCTGTTGCACCGGACAGTCCGGTGCACACCGGACATGTCCGGTGAATTATAGCGAGGCAGCCGAAATGAATTCCCGAGGCTGGCGAGTTCCAGAGGCCGCTCTTCGTTGGAGCACCGGACATGTCCGGTGTACACCGTGTACACCGGACAATCCGGTGAATTATAGCGGAGTTGCCTCCGGAATTTCCCGAAGGTGACGAGTTTGGAGTTGGAGTCCTCTGGTGCACCGGACATGTCCGGTGGCACACCGGACAGTCCGGTGCGCCAGACCAGAGGTGCCTTCGGTTGTCCCTTTGCTCTTTTGTCGAACCCAATACTTGGTCTTTTTATTGGCTAAGTGTGAACCTTTGGCACCTGTATAACTTATACACTAGAGCAAACTAGTTAGTACAATTCTTTGTGTTGGGAAATTCAACCACCAAAATTATTTAGGAACTAGGTGTAAGCCTAATTCCCTTTCAATATGTGACATTAATTTCTGTACCATGAGTCATCATATGTGTGAGACTTGATCCTAGCACACATTTGATTCGCGCCTAGGTTTGCCCTTAAATCTGGGTGTGACAAGCAAAGCGGAGAAGTGATGCCTCAAGAGGCGCGTCGATGCCCTGAAGTTGTGCCTTAACAGGCTTGATGATGCCATTAGAGATGGCAATGGGTACCCGAAACCCAGATACATGATGGGTTTTACCTGATATGAAGGTGGGTATGGGATGATTTCTCTACTCGTAGGTGTTTTAATGGGCAAGAACCTCTACCCTTTAGGTTGATGGGTATGGGTTGGTACTACCCATACCTGTCTACCCGTGGGTAAAATATACCCACATCAATACCACTATAACCATCTAATAGAGCCCATCTTAACTAAAACAAAACCCTTCTCTAGCTATCATTTGACTAGATACCAAGTTATGTAATCATATGATTTGTTATATGTGAAGTTGAACTTGTATTTGTAAGTTTATTTAATATTTTGAGTGATTGGTATATTGGAATTTAATACTTTCCTAGCGGATACGGGTTTAGGGTTTAGGGTTATTTAATATTTAAAAGCACGCTCATCGACTTCCTTCAGGCTAACTGTTATGTCTTCACTTGGAATCCCACAGACATGCCAGGGATCCCAAGGGAAGTCGCCGAGCACTCCATGAACTCCTAGCCGATAGCCAAGCCAATCACCCAACGACTTCGCCGCTTTGCCAAGGAAAATGCAAGGGCATCGGCGAGGAGATCACCAAGTTCTTAGCTGTAGGGTTTGTAAGAGAGATACACCACTCCAAGTGGGTTACACATCATGTACTTGTTAAGAAGAAGAATTGGAGATGGAGGATGTATGTTGACTATACGAGCCTTAACAAGGTGAAAGCTCTCTTGTGGGTTTTGGTGGTTTGGATGACAACCCAATTAAAGGACTAACAAGTGTGCTAAGTGTTGAATAGATGCTTAATGCAAAGCTTACAGGGTTCAACACAAGTGAACAAGTGTGATGGTCCAAAGACTGGAATATCTATAGATATTGGACATCACAAGTAAGATGGACAATGCTTAAGTGAGACTTGGTGTGCGTAACTCGGAGACAACTAATCAAGCCAAGGATGGAGGCAAGAAGAGCTTCAAGGTACCGAGTGCACGGGAGAAGCTCAAAAAGGCCGAGGAACCCAAAGACTAGGGTGAAGAAGACTTGCAAAGTCAAGGTTGATCGAGTTAAGAAGAGTTATGGTGCATCAACGATCACTACATAAGTACATGACTTACAACCAATGAGGTAACATCTACAATTATGTGGTGTAAGTCATAAGGCTCAAAATAGCTCGAGAAGTGAACAAGGTCACTAGAAGGAGGATCAATGTTAAAACTAGAACTGGAAGCAGTCCAAAAGAGCTAAGTTTACTTTGACCTTTAGTTTGGGTTGTTGCTGTGTTTGGATATGTTCTATGTGACCTTTGCAAGGTGTTGGAGCTTATGTGTATTAATCTAGATCAAGTCAAGTTGACTGGATGGTTTTGAAGCTTTGTCTAAAGTAGATCAGAAATCCTGGAGTAAAGAGGTATGATCCCAAGACTTAGTCAATTGTTTTAGTGGCTAACTGTGTGTGTCTAAGTGCTAGGGATCATCCCAAAAGAAGACAAATTGGAGTAAAGAAGTTGCACCAGTCTGGGAGCATCGGACTATCCGGTGTGCACCGTACAGTGTCCGGTGCCCAGGCTGGCCCTCGGTGAATAGGCCGCTCTCGAGAAGTAGTTGGGGGGCGTTGCGGCTATAAATTACCAGACTGTCCGGTGTGCATCGGATTGTCCAGTGTGCCAGTCGTGCGCCTGACCAACGGTCGGCTATGCAGTTAGCATCGACCACGTCAGCCAAGCCAACGGTCATCAAGCCACACCGGACTGTCCGTTGTGCACCGGGCAGTCTGGGTAATGGTCGTATCCAACGATCGACTGCTATAGACCCTAATGGTTGGCTGACGTGGCAGGGCACCGGACAGTGAACAACGGCTGTCCAGTGCGCCTGTCGACAGAAAGTTGCTGTTTTCTGTCCAACGGCTAGAAGTGTGAGGAGAGGCTATAAATACCCCCAACCTGCCATTTGGAGGTGTGGGAGCCTAAGAAACATACCAAGGCATATAGTGGAGGACTCCCAAGTGCAGCAACACTTTGTAGACCATTGCAAATCATTTTGCTCTCCCTCTTTTGTGTATTTCTCTCTAGGTTGTGCAGAGGCACAGTTATAAGCCTTTAGAGAGAGGGGAAGTGTTGCTGAGAGCAAGATCAAGATCTTGAGCACTGTTACTCTACCGGAGTGCTGCCAAGAAGGTTGTAAGCAGCCGCGACAACGTTGTAACAACCATCAATATATTGGAAGTCTCTATCTGTCACATTGACAGATTTGAGCACATCAGAGGACAGAGTAAGATACTCCAAGCCAAGGTGTGGCTAACTCCAATGAGGACTAGGTAAGCATTTCAGGCTTGGCCGAACCTCGGTATAAATCCTTATGTCCTACGTGCTCTGTGCTGTGACTCTTGTCTTGTATCTATTTTTGTTCTTTGTCTCTTGCTTTAGTATGGTGTGCACTTCATTTACTCTTATTTGTGGTATAAGTTACTTGTGAAGTGCATGACTTTTTGAGACAGAAACTTCATTTCCGCTACCACCTACTCAAAGCAATCTTCATTCCGCTGTGATCCAGTCTTGGAGTAGAGTAAGGATTTAAGTTTTACTATTAAATTATTATTCGCCTATTCACCCCCCTCTAGACGACATCAAGATCTTGTTCCTAGGCATAGGGAACTTTCACAAGGCATGTCCAAAAGACCTTTTTCCTCTCCAACGCATCGACCAGGTCGTAGACTCCACTGGAGGGTGCGAGCTCCTTTCTTTTCTCGATGCCTACTCGGGCTATCACCAGATTACCATGAAAGAGACCGACCAACAAGCTACCACGTTCATCACCCCCTTTAGAACATTTTGCTACATCTCCATGCCCTTCGAGTTGAAGAATGCTAGGGCTATGTACCAGCATTACATGTTCCAGTGCTTCACTGACCAAGTCGGGTGCAACATTGAAGTCTACATTGACAACATCGTCATGAAGTCCAAGAAGTTTGACGACCTCAATGCCAACCTAGAGGAGACATTTGCTAACCTACGATGATTTTGGATCAAGTTGAACCCTAAGAAATGCTTCTTTAGGGTTTGGGCCCCATATAGAACCTCAAATGAGTGCAATGCCTAGTCGGATGCATCGTCGTGCTTAGTCAGTTCATCTCCAGGATAGGAGATAAGGGCATGCCCCTCTACAAACTCCTTAGGGGGAGCGACCAATTTTCTTGGACTACGGAAGCCTAGTAGGCCCTTGATTGGATAAAAGGTGTTCCTGACCTCACCACCGATCTTGGTTGCACCAAACCCAAGCGAAACACTCCTCTACGCTGTAGCCACCACCCAGGTGGTTGGCGCTGCACTATTGGGGGAAAGAGAGAATGAGGGGAACGTACTCAAGGTATAGAGGCTCATCTACTTCATCAGCGAGGTGCTAACCGAGTCAAAGTCTCGGTACCCTCAAATCTAGAAGCTGCTCTACCAGTCCTCATCACCAAGCAGAAGCTGATACACTACTTCAACCAACACCCCGTGTCAGTGGTGTCCATGGTACCCTTGGCGAGATCATTTTACAATCGGGATGCATCCGGGCGCATCGCAAAGTGGCCCCTCGAGCTCAACGGACTCAACATCAGCTACATCCCTAGGACTACGATCTAGTCACAGGCCCTAGCTGACTTTGTCGTAGAGTGGATGGAGGCATAGGAGCCTCCCCCAGTCGAGGATTCGGAGTATTGGACTATGTACTTCGGTGGGTCCTACCTCGAGATAGGAAGCGAGACGGGCGTCGTCCTCACGTTGCCTCAGGGACACAAGCCCCGCTATGCCATCCACCTCCATTTCGATGCCACCAACAATGCTGTCGAAAACGAGGCCCTCATCAATGGGCTCTAGATCGAGATCGAAGTGGGGGCACGGCAACTCCTGGTGAGTGGCAACTCCAAGTTGGTCGTCGACCCGGTCATGAAGGCGATGGAACCATGTGACCCACGTATGTGCGTGTAGTACGTAAGATGGAGGGAAAGTTTAAGGGCTTTGAGCTACATCACAGCTATAGATGTTTTAATGACAAGGCCGAGAATTCAACCATCATGTCAAGGTGAAAGCCCATGCTAGACAGAGTTTTTGCCTCCGACCTCTACTAGCCCTCCATAGACATCAAGCAACTAGAGGAAGAGATGGGCAAGACAACTAGCGATCGATTAACCCCACGACGCAGGCTTAGGGGCTGGTTGCGTCGATCGACTAGCAAGGCTAGTGTCAGCCCTTCATCAATCGACTTTCTAACGACGCCCTGCTCGAAGACACAACTGAAACAATCCAACTCTCTCGTAAGGCGAAATCCTTTGTGCTCATCGATGGGACACTTTACAAGAGGAGCGCCTCCGGAATCAAACATAAATGCATCACACTCGAGGAGGGGCAACAACTGCTCCTCGACGTGCACGGTGGAACATGCGGGCACCACATGGCCCCACAATCCCTCATTGGCACAGCATTCAGACAAGGCTTCTATTGGCCTACATTCATGGCCGACGCTGAACAGGTCGTCCGGACTTGTGAAGGCTGCTAGTACTACATGCTGCAAACTCACATGTTGACTCAAGCCCTACAAACCATACCCGTTACCTAGCCCTTCGTGGTTTGGGGACTGGATTTGGTTGAGCCCTTCAAGAAGGTGCTTCAGGGGCTTCACTCACCTATTGTAGTTGTAGACAAGTTCACTGTGATATCCTGGCCCCTGGGATGGTGATATCCTGGCCCAAGGCTTAATAGAATTAAGAGAGTATCCATACCAACAAGGAGCATCTTCTTTTTCGGAAGCCTATCTCGAAAGAACCTCCAAGTTAAGCGTGCTTGGCTTGGAGCAATATGAGATGGGTGACCGAATGGGAAGTTTTCTGGGTGCGCATGAGTGAGGACAAAGTGCGCACAAAAGACCCGTGTTGGTCTATGGGGACAATATATGATCCTAGAGAGCTGCCAGGAGTAAGTACCTTAAGTACCGCCGGTCTAGGGATTGGATGGGGTGTTACAAGTGGTATCAGAGCCAACCCTTGAGGTTTCACGGGCATGTGTGGGCTAGGGGGTTCGGGTATATGGCGCATGGCGCATGTGGGCCCGGAGTGGTCACATATCATGGCATATGACAACACTAGACACATAGACGTGGCTAAGAGGGAAGGTTCTTGGATTGGGATTGACCAACGAGGACGTCGGTCTTCTAAGGGGGGTGGATTGTGATATCCTGGCCCCTGGGATGGTGATATCCTAGCCCAAGGCTTAATAGAATTAATAGAGTATCCATACCAACAAGGTGCATCTTCTTTTTCAGAAGCCTATCTCAAAAAAACCTCCAAGTTAAGCGTGCTTGGCTTGGAGCAATTTGGGATGGGTGATCGACTGGGAAGTTTTCTCGGGTGTGCATGAGTGAGAACAAAGTGCGCACAAAAGACCCGTGTTGGTCTGTGGGGACAATATATGATCCTAGAGAACTACCAGGAGTAAGTACCGTTGGTCCAGGGATTGGACGAGGTGTTACATTCACCAAGTGGATCGAGGCCAAGCCCATCGCCAAGCTCAAGTTGTCACATTCTTTCGTGACATCATCTATCAATTCGGGGAACCCAACTCCATCATCATCGATAATGGAACTAAGTTTATGGGAGAACCATTCCTCCAGTCATGCGACGACTTCAACATCCGTGTCGACTGGTGTACTATGGCACACCCACAGACCAATGGCCAAGTCGAGCGCGCTAATGGCCTAATCTTACAAGGCCTCAAGCCATGGATATTTGACAAATTGATGAAGTTCACTGGGCACTGGGCAGCTGAGTTGCCCGACATACTCTAGAGCCTACGAACCACACCATCTAAGGCGACGGATTGCACGTCGTTCATCTTGGCGTTTAGCGTAGAGGCCATGCCCCCCATGGAGCTAGAGTATGGGTCCTCAAGGATCCATGCCTACAACGACGAGCAAGCAACGACATACACGCAACTCTTCGCTGACCTACTCGATGAGGCACGAGACATGGTCATCATCCACTCCGCCAAATACTAGCAAGACTTGTGACACTACCACAATCGACAAGTCCATGACAGATCGTTCAACATCGGCGACCTAATGTTGTTGAGAAGGGTCATGTCCACCAAGGACAAGCACAGGCTCACCCCACCATGGGAAGGGCCATTCATCGTCACCAAGGTCCTGCGCTCGAGGGCTTACCAACTCAAGGACAGCGACGATAACCTCTTGACCAACGCCTGGAACATTGAAAATCAAAGGAAGCTCTACCCCTGAGTACAATTTCTATCCTTGTTTGTTTTCGCACTTGGGAAAACATGACATGCCAACCAAGTCACCACGTTCTGCTTAGGGGCTGAGGAACATACACCACTCTGCAAACCTATGGCAGTGATGCATCCACTATGTGGATCTCTGCCCAAACCTATGGCCCTATCAAAACTCTTCCACTATGTGTACATTCGCTTAAGCATATCCCATCAATTATTTATCTATTCACGTTTGTAAGTCCTGCAAGTTCTTTATTTGAACTTCTTTATCAGATTTGCATACCCTATAACATTCAAGCAATGTTGCGGCCTACTGTGTGCCTCTACCTTTTCCACAAAAAAATCATTAAACACCTTAGCAGTTTGTGAGTCCCACCTACCAAAGGTCTTGACCATTTTTTCATATATGTGTGCATAAACAAATGATAAGGATTGACTTTTGGAATTTCATTAGTGATCCTACACACAATAGTAGCCACATAAGTCTGCTTCACATCAAAAGATTTGAACAAATCACCAAAAGATAACTAATGAAGCGGAGCATACCTAAACATTAGGCCTAGTAGACCATAAATTAAGATCTGTTCATACATTTTTATTTCATGGCACTGAAACTACACCTATTATCTAGTCCATGAAGGTAGGCATGTTGTTAGTGTCATAATCCACTCCCTAGAATGACTCATTGTGTTCATTGATAGACATGCAGTCAGGTGGGAGGACATCTAGTAAGGACTTCGTACATGTCCAATCCAATAGAATCGTGTCATCCATGACATGTTCCCTATTGGTGCCATCCAAGGCCTCCTAGCATACCAGGGAATCCTGGTCGAGACCCTTTGCAATGGCTTGAAGAGCATCACAAAGCTGCTCCACTTCCATTGCACTGAGGCCTTTGCTTGGTCACATATTTTCCTTTCAGATATCATGAAACTGTTTGGAGCCCCTTGCATGATGCCAAGAGCCTGGTGAAAGGGAAATGTGCCCTTGGGCAATTTCTATAAATGTTTTGGTGATTAGATGTCCAACACATATTGTTTTTAAGGTGATGTGTAATAAGTGTTAAAGAGATGTAAATCAAGAATCAAGGTATGACTCTAGCCTTAGTGAATTTTTTTGGTACTAACATATTCCTCTGAGTGCTAGGAACCGTATCAAATCAAATGAGATTGGATTGGAGAAGTTTGGCTATGTCCAGCCAGACTTGCACCAACCTACGGTGCACCGGACAGTGTCCGGTGCCCAGGCTGGCTCAGCAACGAACTCGCTGCTCTCGGGAAATCGCCGAGGGCGCTGCAGCTAAAATTCACCAGACTGTCCGGTGTGCACCGGACTCTCCGGTGAGCCAACAGTGTCCGCGCCAACGGTCTGCAGCGCAATCAGCGGACGACGCGTGGCCAGAGCCAACGATCACTAGGCTGCACCGGACTGCCCGGTGTGCACCGGACAGTGTCTGGTGTGCCAAGGGGACTGAGGGCTCAATGGTCGGCTTCGCCAGAAAAGGAAAGAAATCGAGCACTGTTCATGTCCGGCGGTGCACCGGACTGTCCGGTGCACCAACTGACAGAAGGCAAGAATTGCCTACCAAATGGGAGATCCAACGGCTCCTAGCTGCCTTGGGGCTATAAAAGGGACCCCTAGGCGCATGGAGCACAACACCAAGCCTCCATTGAACATCCTAAGACACCTAGACACCGCAAGCATGCATCCGGATCACTACGACTAAGATTTGAGCACTTGTTGAGTTGTAGAATCACTTCATTATGTTTTGTGTGCTCGTGTCTTGACTTGTGTGCGTGTTATTGCTGCGACTCTAGCTTTTGTGTGTGTTTCTTTCCCTCCCTTACTCGTGTGGTTTTCATCGTGATCAATTTTGTAAGGGTGAGAGACTCCAACTTGTGGAGATTCCTCACAAGGGAAACATCAACTATAAGGGAGAAAGTCGTGGTATTCAAGTGGATCATTAGATCACTTGAAAGGGGTTGAGTGCAACCCTCGTCCATTGGGACGCCACAACGTGGAAGTAGGCAAGTGTTCGACTTGGCCGAACCACGGGATAAAAATTGTTGTGTCGCTTGTCGCTATTCTTGTGTGATCTCCTACTCACTTGATAATTGCTCTAAGTTTAATACTCACTTTGTGAAGAGCAATTAAGTGAAGAAGTCACCTCTCTCTCTCTCTCTCTTGTCACAATACCTTGGTTTGATTTCACTAACATTTCATAAACCAAGTTTGTGCTATTTAGTGTTGATTTTACAGGATCACCTATTCACCCCCTCTAGGTGCTCTCACCTGGTTAGTGATTGCATCCAAAGAAGCCATCTATAATGGCCAATTAACAAAAGATGGAGGCTAAGGGGTCCCCATCAGTTAAAGTAAATAGTGTACACCTAAAACAACCTAATTGTGCAGTAGGTAAACAAGAAAGTTGGTTAGGAAAGGATGACACGAGCTCAATGGATGTGTTGGACACCAGCGACGGTTAACACAAACATCTCGGCGACGCTCTGAATTCTTCAACCGGGATCTCTATTACTTGCTTTGAATATGGAGTGGTTGAAAGCCAAGGCGATCATCAATGGGTACATGCAATCCTCCATATGAGTGGAGACATAGGGAGGGAGAGCTTAAGGGGAGGGGGGCTCATACCTCGTGAGGTGCACAAAATTTGTGTCGGCGATGGACGACTCCAAACTCGGTGGCGCGCTTGTATGGGGACAACGAAACACTAGCGCATGGGTCTCGCTTTTAGAGAATACAGAGGGTTTATCCCGAGACTAAGTCTGCATCAATGACGAAAGGCTATAGCCGTGATGACACACTCAGAGATGAAGGAGCGCTTCGAAATGAAGGGTGCACAGGGTAATGGGCCGCAGAAGCGGTGGATTCCACGCATCGTGTCGTGTTGGGTTGGCTGCTTCTGATTTCATGTTGACCGAACGCGATGTCCAGTGGAAACATGCGATTCTCTTAGAAGTTACCCTAGAAGCTACACGTTTGGTGGCTAGAAGCAGATTCTTGCAGCCAGAATCTGGCCAAAGGCTACTCCAAATGAGGCCAGATAACCTGCCCCACCAAGTCCACTAAATTTTATAGAGATGGAGTAATTCTAAACAAGGCTTTAGACTCATATTAAGATTTGGGCCATCTAAGACTATCTCCAGTAGTCTTACTTATCCCATCTTATATTTTAAATTTAACTTTACAAGCAATATCGTGTATAATATAAAACAATGTAAAGTAGTGTCTTATACAGTCATACATATCATATCCTGACTATAGACTAAGACTATCTCCAGTAACACACGATATATCCTACTGTACAAAAATATAGAGGATCAATGTGTTCTCCCCTCCAGCAACACACGGTAACGAGGCCGACGCCTTTGTTTATCTAAATGTGGCAGATGAATCACGTCTTCTATACGTTGGTCGTTCATCCTCCTGCGCGCAGACGGGTCCTACAGTTGCCGTCTCTGTTCCCATTGCTTCGTTCTCCGCTCTGTCAACGAACCTCGACGGCGGCAAAAAAGTAATTGGCTTACGGTGTATTATTATGCTGCAGTTTCCTTGTTCTGCAGAAATTTGTCTGAAGTACATATTAATGTCTACCATAGACAATAATTGTTTGTGAAGTGAAAGAATAGAGCATGTATAACCCACATAAATAAATATGTATCTTAAGGGTTATCTAAGAGGACAAGTATAAAAAACACAGAAGACATATCTTGACCAAGGAACGTCTTTAGCACGGTTCTCTAAGTCTAGATACGATTAAACTCATACAATCCACATAAGGCCTTGTTCAGTTATTCTAATTCTATGTGCATTGTAGTGTATTGAAATGGATTAAGATATATTTTGACTTGCTATAGATTTAAACTGACTCAATATCACTCAATTTACATGGATTAATGGTGAAGCGAACAAGTCATAAGCTGTATCTTGAGGGATTCTAATAAATAAGGTACAAGACTTATATATGTTGGATTGTATTAACGAGTTTCTTAGGTGTATCATATTTGGAGAACCACAACATAGTATCTACGTGCCCTTATCACATTTTCAGTAGCCAAATGCAATTAAATACTCAATAGTTCAATTTCGTCATACACGAACAATTATTTGTTTTGGTGCACGAACACGAATATCCGGTTAATTGTTCTTGTAATTAACATACGATGTCTAAATTGTGAACTTTTTTTTTAAAAAAAATCTACTTGATTTTAAATTACGTTCGGAAATTTAAATAGTCTTTATATGCAAAATGGAGAAAAAGCAATGTAGTTTATGAATTATATTACTATAATAGAGGATCAAATTTAAAAGCAGTTAGATTTAGAAAATGAAATCTTTTATAGTACTATAAATAAGAGAATAATACTTTAGAGTATGAAATTTAGGAAAAGACAGTCTAAAGCTGTCGGCACTCGGTAGTCACTGACCGTGAAGGCAGCTGTAAAGCCATAGGATAAATACATAGGGTTGAAATATGCCACACTGATATAATGGAAATCCAACTCTAAACTAACAGGTAGCTGAGAAAACTTCAAATAGAGCACACGATCTAACTCCATAATTTCTCTCCTCTCCCTTGCATAGATCGGTAAGACCAACTCCAGCAGTCTCCGCATGCGGCTCCGTATCTCGTTTTTTGCACAGCGTAGCACACTATTCATCAGTCCAGCAGACTCCGTATCTGTCTCCCTAAAAAGCACGCCGTGTACCTGCACTCCCCTTTTCCACGTTTTCTCTCTCCTCTCCGCACAAGACTGCATGCGCTCGCGGCTGCTCGCGGGACCCAGCTGTCACAGTCTGCATGCGGAGTGTAAATACGGAGTCTGCTGGAAACGGGGACGGATGCACGGTCTCGTTGTATACTGTTGGCCGTGCTAAATACGGATAGGGAGAGGGAGTCTGCTGGAGTTGGTCTAAGGGCCCGTTCGGTTATTCAAGAATCTACTCCAGGAAGGATTCTGTTGGGGCCTTCGTCTTCCGAAGATCCTCAAAAACATGATTTAACATTGTTTCCGGAGTTGTAATACGTGAGCAGGTACCTTCGGATTCGAATCAGAACCACAGTAGGAGAAGCATGAACGATACAAAGATTGACGAAGCGCTGAAGCTACGCGCGGGGGAGCTTCGGCATGACAGCAAGAAAGAAAACCGACCTAAAGGGGAAAAGGCTATTTAGACCCCGATGAGTTACCTTATAATCATTAGCAAATGTAAAGGTCATGAATGTAATTTCACGTGGGCTGCGTCCCACGTCTATAAATAGATGAACAGTACCCCCGTACTGTTCACGCTGACTTGTACTTGTTCGTGCGTCACGCCTGTACTTTTACCTTCTGTCAAGCCGAAGGTACATGTATAATCCCATATTATTCTTATTTTTCCATGATAATAGAATGGAAATGAATTGATAATGTCACATGATTGTTTATGTTATCCCTTACATCTTATATGCTTCTCCTTTTATTAACATCCACCTTAATAATGAAGGTATGTCCTTCATGACCTTCGTCCGAAGATCATTATATCCTAAGGGAAATAATGCTTCGAAGGACGAAGGGCATTAACATTTAATGTTTTTTGTGTTGCCTTGTTCTTAACTCATAGCACTTGAGAGCAAGTCTCCAACATTGACGTCCACCTCCGGTGAATCCTTTTCTTCCACCTTCGGCAAGCATTGACCTCCGAAGAAAGCTTCAGCGACAGGGGCTGCCGCTCTGCAGCCACTGGACCCAAACTAGGAAACCCTTTCTCTTCGAGAGGCTCGAAGCCAGAAGAGGAAGGCCACTAGTCCAACACTCCAGGAGGAGGAGTTGGACCAAGAAATTAGAAATATGGAGATACTTTATCAGCAAGTACAAAGGAAGAAGGAGAAGATGGCCCGACTAGCTGATCTTCAAAGGCAGATCGACGAAGCCACTGAAGAAGTATGCCATCTTGCTCAGAACGAACAAGAACAAAGGCCCCAACATAGGGAGCTTCATCAAGAAGGCTTCTTCAACGAAGATGGATGGTATGACGATTTCCATCATGGAAATTTTGCTTTTGATAATGCTTCTCCTCTGTCAGCAGAACTGTAGGCTACCCCATGGCCTTCATCATACAAACCACCCCAGCTCCCCATGTATGATGAGCACTCAGATCCGAAGCAGTTTTTGATGAGCTACGAAGCAACCATATCTTCATATGGGGGCAATACCGCAGTTATGGCGAAATCTTTCGTCATGGCAGTTAAGAATGTTGCGCAAACCTGGTACTCCTCTCTTCGTCCAGGAACAATCACATCATGGCATAAGCTGAAGGACATGCTAATCACTAGTTTCCAAGGGTTTCAGACGAAGTCGGTTACTGCTCAAGCTTTGTTCCAGTGCACGCAAGAGCACGAAGAATACCTCCAGGCGTATGTTCGAAGGTTTTTGCGCTTAAGGGCACAAGCGCCAACTGTATCCAATGAAATCGTCATCGAGGCCATGATCAAAGGGCTTCGGCTAGGACCTACGGCCCAATACTTCGCCAGGAAACCCCCTCAGACCCTAGAGAAGTTGCTCCAAAAGATGGATGAATATATCCGGGGCTGACAATGACTTTCGCCAAAGAAGGGAGGAAGCCTACAGGTTCTCTGAGATGACCAGGGGCTTCGGGGGAAGAATCCACCCAAGGCATGTCAGGTCAATCCACTCCACTTAGAATGATGACAGAGGAAGTCAGCTGCAGAAGTCATAATACACTTCACAATCTTCGGGGCAGCAACAAAGCTCTTTCCGGTCAACAGCTCCAAGAGGCAGAAGCGCTAGGGGCTTCGGAGGAAGGTTTGGGGATCAGCCCAGAAAAATTTATTGCTTATTCTGTGGTGAGGACAAGGTCCATACTACAAGGATGTGCCATGTCACCATTCAGAAACAAAAGGAAATAGCAGAAGCCGCAGCTCAGCAGAACCAGCCGAAGCAGGTCATGCACACCGCTTCGTACCACTCACCCTACATACCAGAGTATGTGGGTAACCATCCTGCAGCTTCTGTTGCTTCGGCTAGCCAGCCACAGCCGTCTTGGCCACAGCTTCCACCTCCGCCACCACTACAACCTGTGTATTCACGAGGCCAACAGCCAGAAGGGAGCCAACAGACCAATCAGCAGCGAGAGTTCAGGGAGGAGTCCGAAGCTCGCATAGTCAACAGCACTATGCCAGAATCGAAGCATATCTATTGAGAGATATCCTACCCTTGAAACAGTCTTTACATTCATTGTCATTTTCTTTTTTAATAAGGAACAATTGTTGAAAGCCTAGCTCTCTTGACATTTTTAATTTCCTGTAATAGCTTCGTTCTTGTTATAGCAAAATATATTCTCTCCACAGATTTACGAAGTCCAAAAAATCGCTGAAGCACAAAACTCGTTCCTAAGGGAACGCAGACCTGGAAATCACATTACAAGTATCACCGAAGCTACAAAAAGTCGTTCCCAAGGGAGCGCAGTGTAAGTTTTCTTCTCAAAAGTCGTTCCAAAGGGAATGCAGAGTCAAATACCGCCGAAATATAAGGCGAAGCGCGAAAAGTCAATGCGAATACCGCCGAAATAGAAGGCGAAGAAGTTCAAAAGACGTTCCTAGGGAATGCAGAACTTACAGTGAAAAGTCAGCGCTGATACACCGAAAAATAAGTGGTGAAGCCGAAAAATAAACGACAAAGAGATTGTGTGTTCCACTATGGGGATATGAGCGTGTGTCTTCGGCATAAAGATCATCTTGCATAACATAACATCATCACATCATTTCGCATAACATAACATCATACATCATATTGCATCGATGGCACAAGAAGGGATACAATGTTGACCTTCGGAGAATGTTATGAAAAAATTAAGTTGTGCTAAGGCACAAAATAAGTTTGAAGAAGTACAGCTTCATCAGCCCTGAGGTGGAGGAACAAATTTATTGTTGACGAAGCATTAATGTTTTTTCGACGATTGGAGGATTCTTTACGAAGCATGAAAAGAAGGGAAGGTGTTTTTTCGCCAAAGGCTCAAAAATGGTATGTACATAAAAGTTTCATGCATCGCAAAGAAATGAATCACAAAACATTTCATATATTACATTCAAAACCTACGATCACCAAATATTACAAGCATGTCCCAGCAAATATTACATTAATATTCTAGTAATGTTTTTAAAAATAGCTATTCTGCTTCCTTCAGAACTTCTTCTGCAGCTTCGGTTAATAATTTTGTAACAACTTCGTCCACAATAGCTTCAACCATATTAATAATTTCTATTGACTTCTTTGTTTTTGGGTTCGCTAATGGGTCGAAGGGCTCTGGGGGAGGAGGTAGTTCAGCTGCGATAGAAGACATAAATTAGTTCAAAATCACAAGAGTAAGCAATAAAATTAAAATCCATTAGGTAATACCTATCCGTTTTTCAAGTTCCGCAGCCTTTTCAGCTGCTTTTGTCGCTTCTCGAGCGTCATGAATATCTTTTTCACTCTTTTTAATTATTTCATGCGTCATCCCTCGGCCGCCATTTTCCCAAATATCAGTAAAAAATTTTCCACCTATTAAGCTTGCTTCAGCCGAGGGATCCTTTGTGTCATCAATAGACAAAACAGCTTTGGCCTAGACCAAAGTTTTAACATGATCGCACCCTGCTTTCTCCAAAATAGCTGCAACTCCTCTCGCACCAGAGAATGCGCAGACGTCCCCGCGGTCGCTCAAAATTTCTTCAAAAGCTTCAGCTTCGCTGCTGATCCACTCAATCACGCCCTCAGGGTCGCCCCTTATGAAGTTGTCTTCGCTTGAATATGCGCCCACATTGGCGAAGCTTTTCTATAGATTTCTCAAAACATCTTTCTTTTGACGAGCGAAGCTCTGCAATTGTTTTCTCAAAATAATTTCTCCAGTACTCACTGGCATCTCGGTCAGCTTCGGCAACAGCGCATTTCAATTTGGCTTCAGCGAGTTGTTTTTTAAGGTTTTCAATCTCATTCCTTTGGATTTCAGATTGAGCCTTGAAGTTAGCTTCATCCCCCTTTACTTTGTCCACCAATGTAAGTAGAATTTTGTCTTTTTCCAAAGCTTCGTTCCTCAGCTTGATAACCTCTGATCGAAGGTTGTTGAGAGCGATAGTGTAACTCTCGTCCTCGGCATTCTTTTGCGCCCTTAAGGCGTTGCTAAGTATTAGACCCTATATGAAAAAATGAATAGGCTAATATAAGAAAAAAAGTATAATTCAAAAATTCATAAACTTCCAAATGCATAATTTTTATACCTTCAGACTGTTATATGCAAGACTATCAGCAAGATCCTCCTTCGTCATGGCGCAGAGGCCAGCTTCAAGCTTCGGGAACCCCATACTTCTGGCCATTTCTCGGCAGACAGATAATTCCTTGTTCTCTGGGAGGCAGTACAAGAAGTCATCTTCATCTGTGCCATTAAACACTAATGCCCCTTTCGGGTACTTCAGTTCTCGGATATAGTGTTTAGCTTCAAAAATTTCTTCTTCAGACAATCTTTTTCCCGAAGCGTGTCGAACAATATAATCAAGGACTTCGGAAGACGCTTCGGGAGTAAGCATGGTAGCTTCTTCAAGAAAAATCTGTTTCATAGTTTCTTCTCCTGTTGCCTTTTCTCCAGTGCCCGAGGATTTATCCTTAACGGGCTTTGTAGGCCCGGCTTCAGCTTCGGCCTGGCTCATTGTAGCTTCGGCTTCGGTTACCTTTGCCTCGGTCTCAATCTATGCCTTCAAAGCCTTTTACAATTTTCCCTAGAGTAGAGCTTGAAGTTTTTATTGTCTCCAGTACATCTAATACACTAGCCATCCTTTTTCTCTTCGGAGTCGCCGCTAGACCCTTTTGTGTCTTCGGCACCTCAACTCCCGACGAAGGGCTTAGAATTTCCAATGTTTTCGTCGCTTTGATTTTTGGTTCTTCAATTTTGACGGTCTTCGGCATTGCAGCCGGCTCTTCAATCTTCTGTATAAGGGCAGGTTCTTTGGCTTCAATAACTGAAGAAGTCTTACCGCCGAATTTAGGTACCATGGCCGATTCAATGTAACGCGGTCGGTGTGTAAGGACCTTCAACGTTTTCCTCTTCGGTGCGGGCTCGCTTGAGGTAGCCGGAGCTGCAGCCTTCTCAGGAGTCGCACCCTTTCTTTTCTGCCCCCGCGGCGGGTAGCGATAGTCAGGGTACACAAAACCAATATCATCAAAAACTCTATTTAGCCTTTTCTTTTTCGGCTCAAAAAGGCCGCAGATAGTGCATTATCTTCAGACTTGGAGTATGTTCCAAGTAGTTCATCACTAGTATTTTCAACGCACTTCAGCCAGTCATCATCTGGTTCGATAAATTGGTCCCTAAACCTGAAGGTATATTTCAATCGAACCAGACCACCTTCGCTAGGGTTGGTGATAGTTTCCTTTGGCATTTCCCAGCTGTCTATCAATGGCCATATTCTGAAGGCTATATGCTCTTGAAGCAAATCTCTTGTCCCAACAAAAGAGCAAACTGTGCTGAAGGCCCTTCGACATTCTTCGGCCGCCTCGTCAACTTCAACCTTCGGCTTCCGGAGACCGAAGCGGGACCAAATGGGGCGCATGATGATCTCTTTAATATCTTCTCTCACCTTTAAATCATTCTTTACATAGAACCATTCTTTCATCCAATCTCCGGGCCACCTCTTCCGGAATATTGGCACTAGGTAACTTACGCCAGAGCGGGCAACGAAACTGTAGCAGCCGAAATTGTTGTGATATTGTTCTTTACCCCAGGCCTTCGTTTCATACGAGAGCTCGTACATACTGCAAAAACATCTTGCGCTTGGCTCCAGACCTTGACTTCTCACAGCCCAAACAAAAATCCCCATTCTAATAATTGCTTCGGGAGTAATCTGATGAAGGTAAATCCGGTATGTCTTCAAAACTTCGACCACAAATTTACTCAACGGGAACCGAAGGCCAGCTTTGAAGAAGCTTCGGAAGATCACAACTTCATTTTCTTCCGGAGCAGGAACGGCCCTATCCACGTCAGCCCTCACAATAGAAATATCTCAAAAGTACCTTCCTCTCATATTATCAAGATGACTCTGTTTGATAGTTGATTTCCCGAAGACTGTGTGACTTGGTCGCCAAGGACGATCTTCCGAGTCTTTGCCTCCACTCTCCATATCATAGCTGTCGCTATCATCAGTATCTTCAGACAAGCCTTCGAATATCTCTTTAGTTATCTTCTCTGTGTTTGTTTTAGCAATTGACTCAATAAAACCAGCAGTCTTCTCCTCAAGGAGCTTCTTCTCCTCACTCAGCTTCGTCTCAGCAGCAACTTTTTTGTCTTGAGACATTTTTCTGTGGAAATGGCGGAAATATGTCTTCAGAGCCAAAGCTTAGAAAATCTAAGAAACCAAGCAGTTGTTGGCAAGCAAAAACTAAGAAATTGAACAAAGCAAAGCAGGCGGCAAGTAACGTACCAAATGTGCTTGGGGGAGTTCTTATTTATACACCCAGCGCGCTCCAAATTGGAGGGCCTCGTCTGTCATTGGCTCTTGCTATTCTAGCAAAGGGAAGGTGTTTTTTCGGACCTTCGGCTTAGGGCCTTCGTCCATATTGCAATTTGAATTCATTATTCTAACAAATTAACCTTGTGAGGGGCTACTGTTGGGGGCTTTCGTCTTCCGAAGGTCCTCAAAAACATGATTTAACATTGTTTCCGGAGTTGTAATACGTGAGCAGGTACCTTCGGATTCGAATCAGAACCACAGTAGGGGAAGCATGAACAATACGAAGATTGACGAAGCGCCGAAGCTACGCGCGGGGGAGCTTCGGCATGACAGCAAGAAAGGAAACCGACCTAAAGGGGAAAAGGCTATTTGGACCCCGATGAGTTACCTTATAATCATTAGCAAATGTAAAGGTCATGAATGTAATTTCACGTGGGCTGCGTCCTACGCCTATAAATAGATGAACAGTACCCCCACACTGTTCACGCTGACTTGTACTTGTTCGTGCGTCACGCCTGTACTTTTACCTTCTGTCAAGCCGAAGGTACATGTATAATCCCATATTATTCTTATTTTTCCATGATAATAGAATGGAAATGAATTGATAATGTCACATGATTGTTTATGTTATCCCTTACATCTTATATGCTTCTCCTTTTATTAACATCCACCTTAATAATGAAGGTATGTCCTTCATGACCTTCGTCCGAAGATCATTATATCCTAAGGGAAATAATGCTTCGAAGGATGAAGGGCATTAACATTTAATGTTTTTTATGTTGCCTTGTTCTTAACTCATAGCACTTGAGAGCAAGTCTCCAACAGATTCCAGCTGAAATAATTGTATAATTTGTAGTATAACAGTTGGTAACTTGGAATAGTTCCTAGTCTTGTTCCAGCCTAATTGAACGGGACCTAAGCTAGACCCGGCTAGATGTGGATATGAGAGAGTTGAAATAAATAATAAAATATATGGTAGTTGGTATCAATGGTGAAGCTAGAGCCGTGTATATCCTGGTGCCATTGAGTGTACATGAATTAATTTAAGTGGTGCTCAAGAGATGAAAATAGATACTAATCACTGAAATTTCAAATTTTCCCCCATGCCAGTGCACTCGGGTGGGCCTATCCAGGTTTGTCCAAGGTTGGTATTCGGTAGAGATTTAAGGTAAACTAGTCGGTTACCTATGCGTTGCGACGGCTCACAACAATATCCACATAAATTATCCACCAAAAGATTTCAAGATTTTTTATTGATTGTCTCTGCTTTTTGCATAATATTTTTATGAATGCACGGGTATCATAGGCAGCAAATCAGAGACCTCCATCCCTCGCCTCCCCCATTTTCAAGGTTTCGTAGAGCAAGAGGGGAATGAAAGAGGCGGACATACCTGTTCGTTGCTAGAGAAGGACACGACGAAGACCTGGCCATCTGGAGGCGACATAGATAGTATATAGCTAGATATATAGGGAGAGAGCACGCAAGTAGAAAAAGAAGCCCAGCCGGAGCAGCTCCAAACCGAGAGGCACCCGCACCAGGCATCAATCCGAGAAGGGCGAGAGAATGCGAGTGTCTTCCCAGCCCTGGACCCGCTGAAGCGACATAACACCACCACCAACTCCGTAGCATATGCCAACTGCTGCCACGCTATAGGTCTTGGTTGTCCAATATCTCAGACCTGGACTCCTCATCGCTAAGATAACCTAAGTGTGGCAGGTGCCACCATGACCTCCTCGAGGGCACGCACGAAGAAAGGCCAGGAGCACGACTGACTCGCCCCATACCCACATCGACGAGCGTCGGTTGGCTTGCAGCTGCGACCGTGGGCAGGGGTAGCAGGTTGGGGAGGAAGAACAGGGCAAAGGCCAGGAAGACGAACGGGACATCCGACGACGGCGAAAACGATGGAGCGCGCATGATGTGAAACACCCTCGTGGACGTGCAATAGCCACTGTGCGAGTTGGTGTTGGGGCTGGTTTTGGACGAATACGGGGAGGAGACACATGCCCCTGCGCCCTCTTGAGAGCACCGAGAGGGGGGTGAATAGGTGATCCTGTAAAATCAAATACTAAATAGCCACAAAACTTAGTTATTGAAGTGTTAGTGCGACTAAGTAGCTTTGAAGTGAGTTCTTGTGAACAAAAACAATCACAGAGAAAGCAACACAAGAGACACACAATCTTTATCCCGTGGTTCGGCCATGTAACACTTGCCTACTTCCATGTTGTGGCGTCCCAATGGACGAGGGTTGCACTCAACCTCTTTTAAGTGATCCGGTGATCAACTTGAATACCACGGTCTTTTCCTTTAGAGTATTTTCCCGGTTGCGAGGAATCTCCACAATTTGGAGTCTCTTGCCCTTACAATAGAGATCACAAAGAGAGCACAGAGTAAGGTTGGGAGAAGCAACACACACAAGACTCAAATACGCAGCACAACCACGCACACAAGTGAAGACTTGAGCTCAAATGACAACACAGGGAGTTCACAACTTGAATGGAGCCCAAATCACTAACACGACGAATCAAATGTGTGGGAGCGGAGTCTGGATGTCTTAGTATGCTGAGAGAGTGCTTGAGTTCTCCTCCATGCGCCTAGGGGTCCCTTTTATAGCCCTAAGGCAGCTAGGAGCCATTAGAGATCAACATGGAAGGCTATCCTTGCCTTCTGTCGAGTGGCGCACCGAACAGTCCGGTGCGCCGCCGGACAGCCACTGTAGCATGTCCGGTGCGCGATTTCCTTCCAAATCGGGCACAGCCGACCGTTGCTTCTCCGGGCCAGATGGCGCACCGGACACTGTCCGGTGCACCCAGCCGACCGTTGGAGCAGCCACGTGTCATGCGTTGATTGCGCGGATGACCGTTGGCGCGGGCGCCGTTAGCTCACCGGACAGTCCGGTGCACCACCGGACAATCCAGTGAATTATAGCCATGTCGCCCCATTCCTTTTCCCGAGAGCGATGAGTTCGCTATGGATGACTCACCGAACAGTCCGGTGCACCACCGGACAGTCCGGTGAATTATAGTCGTACGACTCCGTCGATTCCCGAGAGCAGATAGTTCACCGAAGGCCAGCCTAGGGCACCGGACAGTCCGGTGTGCCAGGCCGAGCTAGACACAGCCAACTCTTTTTCAATCCGTTTCTTCTCTTCTCAGCACTGTTTCTAGCACTTAGATAACCATGTTAGTACTCAAAAACAATGTACTAAGTCAAGAAACATACCTTGTTATATGATTTGCACTTGTCACTTTATTTATCACATAAGATTTCAAAACATTTGAGTTGGACATCTAATCACCAAAACACTTATAGAAATGGCCCAAGGATACATTTCCCTTTCAATCTCCCCCTTTTTGGTGATTTATGCCAACACATCAAAAAGCAACCAAAATAAGTGCAACATCAATGCAAATGAGGACCAAATCATTTTTGCACAAGATTTGACATATTTGAATCATTCTTTGCCACCACTTGGTTTGTTTTTGTAAATCAAATTCATTTTCCTATCTCTAAGTCAAACACACTTGTTTGGGCACATAGAGAGATATTCCAAGAGTGAAATTGATCAAGTGCCAAAAACTCCCCCTTTTTCCCATACTCAAAATTCTCCCCATAAGGGACCAGATTTTGCAATAAGAGGATTTTGGGCAAAACACAAATTCTAACTCTATTGTTTTCAAAATTCACAAATGGTTGGCTGATCCATTTGCACAAGTGGTTGGCTGATCCATTTGCTTTGGCCTTAAATTTCTCCCCCTTTGGCATTAAGCACCAAAACGGGATCATTTTTGGCCCTATAACCCCATTGCTTCACCAAAAATGTCAATTCAGAGCAAAAGGCAAATAGAGCATAAGAATGAACTCGGAATTAAATACACTAATACCGGAGTGCAGTGGAAGTATTTGCATCGTCCAAGTCCATTATCCCTTTCAATGTACCTTTGAGACTGCATCAAGGATACTCAGACAAACAGGTTAGTCTCAAAGGGTCAAGTTGTAGCACACTCCCCCTAAACACATGCATCATTTGCATACGAACTGGTGAGGTCCGGGGGGACTTGTACAACTTGAGCACCATAAATAAACAACAAATGATATGAATGCTCAAATTAACATGACCAAAGGTATAAAACACATGTATGCTATAGATCAATCCAAGTTACGCGAATCTAAGACATTTAGCTCACTACGCAACCTAAAAAACCTTTTCTCATCTAAAGGCTTAGTGAAGGTATCGGCTAGCTAGTTCTCGGTGCTAATGTGGTACACATCGATATCTCCCTTTTGCTGGTGGTCTCTCAGGAAGTGATGCCGGATGTCTATGTGCTTAGTGCGGCTGTGTTCAATAGGATTATCCGCCAAGCGGATTGCACTCTCATTGTCACATAGGAGTGGGACTTTGCTCAGATTGTAGCCAAAGTCCCAGAGGGTTTGCCTCATCCAAAGTAGTTACGTGCAACACTGTCCTGCGGCAACGTACTTGGCCTCAGAGGTGGATAGGGCAACAGATGTTTGTTTCTTGGAACTCCAGGACACCAGGGATCTTCCAAGAAATTGGCACGTCCCTGATGTGCTCTTCCTATCAACCTTGCACCCGGCATAATCGGAGTCTGAGTATCCAATCAAGTCAAAGGTAGACCCCTTTGGATACCAGATCCCGAAGCAAGGCGTAGCAACTAAATACCTAAGAATTCGCTTAACAGCCACAAGGTGACATTCCTTAGGGTCGGATTAAAATCTAGCACACATGCATACACTAAGCATAATGTCCGGTCTACTAGCACATAAATAAAGTAATGAACCTATCATGGACCGGTATGCCTTTTGATTAACGGACTTACCTCCTTTGTTGAGGTCAACATGCCCGTTAGTTCCCATCGGTGTCTTCGCGGGCTTAGCGTCCTTCATTCCAAACCTTTTGAGAAGATCCTAAGTATACTTCGTTTGGGAGATGAAAGTGTCGTCCTTGAGTTGCTTCACTTGGAACCCAAGGAAGTAGGTCAACTCGCCCATCATTGACATCTCGAATTTCTGCATCATCACCCTGCTAAACTCCTCACAAGACTTTTAGTTAGTAGAACCAAATATTATGTCATCGACATAAATTTGGCACACAAAGAGATCACCGTCACAAGTCTTGGTAAAAAGAGTGGGATCAGCTTTCCCAACCTTAAAAGCATTAGCAATTAAGAAATCTCTAAGGCATTCATACCATGCTCTTGGGGCTTGCTTAAGTCCATAGAGCGCCTTAGAGAGCTTATACACGTGGTTGGGATACCTGTCATCCTCAAAGCCAGGGGGTTGTTCCACGTATACCTCCTCCTTGATTGACCCATTGAGGAAAGCGCTCTTTATGTCCATTTGAAATAGCCTAAAAGAATGGTGAGCGGCATAGGCTAATAAAATTTGAATTGACTCTAGCCTAGCCACAGGAGCAAAAGTCTCCTCGAAATCCAAACCTACAACTTGGGCATAACCTTTTGCCACAAGTCGAGCCTTGTTTCTTGTCACCACTCCATGCTCGTCTTGCTTGTTGTGGAACACCCACTTGGTTCCCACAACGTTTTGCCTTGGACGTGGCACCAGGCTCCAAACTTCATTTCTTTTGAAGTTGTTGAGCTCTTCCTGCATGGCCAACACCCAATCCAGATCCTGCAAGGTCTCTTCCACCCTGAAAGGCTCAATAGAAGAGATAAACGAGTAATGCTCACAAAAATTAGCTAAGCATGAGCGAGTAGTTACTCCCTTGCTGATATCACCCAGAATCTGATCGACGGGATGATTTCTTTGGATCGTTGCTCGGACTTGGGTTGGAGGGGCCTGTGGTGCTTCTTCCCCCATCACTTGATCTTCCTGTGCTCCCCCTTGATCATGCCCTTCTTCTTGAGGTACCTGTTCATCGTCTTGAGTTGGGGGATGCACCATTATAGAGGAAGATGGTTGATCTTGCTCCGGTGATTCTTGTGGTCGCACATCACCTATTGCCATCATGCGCATTGCGGTCGTCGGAATTTCTTCTTCATCTACATCATCAAGATCAACTTGCTCTCTTCGAGAGCCATTAGTCCCATCAAATACAACATCGCTAGAGACTTCAACCAATCCTAATGATTTGTTGAAGACCCTATACGCCTTTGTATTCGAGTCATACCCTAGTAAAAACCCTTCTACTGCCTTGGGAGCAAATTTAGAATGTCTACCTTTCTTCACCAGAATGTAGCATTTGCTCCCAAATACATGAAAGTACGAGATATTGGGTTTGTTACCGGTAAGAAGTTCGTAGGAGGTCTTCTTGAGGAGGCGATGCAGATAGAGCCGGTTTATGGCGTGGCAGGCTGTGTTCACAGCTTTCGACCAGAACTGCTCAGGCGTCTTGAATTCTCCAAGCATCGTTCTCGCCGTGTCGATTAGCGTCCTGTTCTTCCTCTCTACTACACCATTTTGTTGTGGTGTATAGGGAGCGGAGAACTCGTGCTTGATGCCTTCCTCCTCAAGATACTCTTTAACTTGTAGATTCTTGAACTCGGACCCGTTGTCGCTCCTTATCTTTTTCACCTTTATCTCAAATTCATTTTGAGCCCTCCTTAGAAAGCGCTTTAGGGTCCCTTGGGTTTTTGATTTGTCCTGCAAAAAGAACACTCAAGTGAAGCGGGAAAAGTCATCAACAATTACAAGACCATACTTACTTCCCCCGATGCTGAGGTATGCAACGGGTCCAAAGAGGTCCATGTGAAGAAGCTCCAGTGGTCTTGATGTTGTCATCACGTTCTTGCTGTGATGAGTGCTTCCCACCTGTTTCCCTGTCTGACATGCTGCACAGGATCTGTCTTTCTCAAAACAGACATTGGTTAGTCCTAACACATGTTCTCCCTTTAGAAGTTTATGAAGGTTCTTCATCCCAACATGTGCTAGACGGCGATGCCAAAGCCAGCCCAAATTAGTCTTAGCTATTAAGCATGCATCTAGATCGGCATTCTCTTTCAAAAAATCAACTAAGTAGAGTTTGCCATCTAATACACCCTTAAAAGCTAATGAACCATCACTCCTTCTAAAAACAGATACATCAACATTTGTAAACAGACAATTGTAACCCATGTGACATAATTGACTTATAGACAGAAGGTTGTACCCGAGCGACTCTACTAGAAATACATTCGAAATTGAGTGCTCATTAGTGATGGCAATCTTGCCCAAGCCTTTGACCTTGCCTTGGTTCCCATCTCCAAAGATGATCGTATCCTGAGAATCCTTGTTATTGACGTAGGAGGTGAACATCTTCTTCTCCCCCGTCATGTGGTTTTTGCATCTGCTGTCGATTATCTAGCTAGAGCCCCCGGATGCATAAACCTGCAAGGAATTAAGCTTGGGTTTTAGGTACCCAACTCTTGTTGGGTCCTACAAGGTTAGTCACAATTACTTTTGGAATCCAAATACAAGTTTTGTCTCCCTTGCATTTGGATCCCAACTTCCTAGCAACTACTTTTGCATTTTTACATGAAAGTACAAAAGAAGTATTGCAAGCATGATAAATAGTGGAAGGTTCTTTGCACATTCTCCTAGGTACATGAGGTACAACATGATTTTTCCTAGGCCTACTTCTACCATGAACAAACTTAGAACTAGAGGCAAACATAGCATGTGAATTATATGCAGCATGATCATAACTCCTATTGTACTGAGAACGACTAGCAACTTTCCTATCGTACATAAAGGCATGGTTCCTTTGAGGACTACTAGCCATAGGGGCCTTCCCTTTCTCCTTGTTGAGAACGGGAGTCCTTTGGCTTGTTAAGTTCTTGGTTTCCTTTCGAAAACCAAGTCCATCCTTAATTGAGGGGTGTCTACCAACAGTGTAGGCATCCCTAGCAAATTTTAGTTTATCAAAATCAACTTTGCAAGTCTTAAGTTGAGCATTAAGACTTGCCACCTCATCGTTTAGTTGAGCAATAGAAATAAAATGTTCATTACAGGCATCAACATCAAAGTCCTTACATCTATTACAAATAATGACATGCTCTACACATGAATGAGTTTTATTAACTTCTTCTAGTTTAGCATTTAATTCATCATTTAAATTCTTTAAACTAGAGACAGTTTTATAGCAAGCAGATAACTCAGAAGACAACATTTCATTTCTCTTAGTTTCTAAAGCAAGAGACTTTTGCATACTAACAAATTTGTCATGTTCCTCATATAAAATATCCTCTTGTTTTTCTAACAATTTATCCTTTTCATTTAGAGCATCAATTAATTCATTAATTTTTTCTACCTTGGCTCTATCTAGTCCTTTAAATAGATCAGTGTAGTCTACTTCATCATCGAAATATTCTTCATCACTAGATGAAGTGTACTTGGGTGTGTCCCGAATACGTACCTTTTTTCCTTGGCCATAAGACATGTATGGCGTTCGATGGGGAAGAGTGAGGATTTGTCGAAGGCCGAGGCAGCAAGCCCTTCGTCGTCGGAGTCTGATGAAGAGCAGTCAAAGTCCCATTCCTTTCCTAGATGCGCCTCGCCCTTCGCCTTCCTGTAATTCTTCTTTTTCTCCTTCTTCCCATGTCTTTCTTGTGCCTGGTCATTTTCATTATCGGGACATTGAGCAATAAAGTGACTAGTCTTACCGCATTTGAAGCAGAAGCGTTTTCCCCTTGTTTTATTCTTGTTGGGGTACTCCTTGCGTCCTTTGAGTGCGGTCTTGAAGCGCTTGATGATGAGTGCCATCTCATCTTCATTTAGCCCAGCAGCCTCCACTTGTGCTACCTTGCTTGGTAGCGTCTCCTTGTTGCTAGTTGCTTTGAGAGCAACGAGCTATGGCTCGTAGACGGATAGTGGACCGTTTAGTGCATCATCCACGTATCAAGCCTCCTTCACCATCATGCGCCCGCTCACGATTTTTCCGAGGATCTCCTCAGGCGTTATTTTGGTGTACCTGGGATTTTCACGAATAAGATTGACAAGATGGGGGTCAATTACAGTAAAAGACCTTAGCATGAGTCGGACAACATCATGATCCGTCCATCTTGTGCTTCCATAGCTTCGTATCTTGTTGACCAGGGTCTTGAGCCTGTTGTAGGTTTGTGTTGGCTCCTCTCCCCTAATCATCGCGAACCTCCCTAGCTCACCCTCCACCAGTTCCATCTTGGTGATCATGGTGGCATCATTTCCCTCATGTGATATCTTGAGGGTGTCCTAGATCTGTTTGGTGTTGTCCAAGCCACTCACCTTATTATACTCATCCCTGCAAAGAGATGCCAGCAAAACAGTAGTAGCTTGGGCATTCTTATGGATTTGCTCATTTATAAAAACCAGATTATCAGTACTATCAAAATGCATTCCGTTTTCAACAATCTCCCAAATACTAGGATAGAGAGATCCTGTAAAATCAAATATTAAATAGCCACAAAACTTAGTTATTGAAGTGTTAGTGCGACTAAGTAGCTTTGAAGCGAGTTCTTGTGAACAAAAACAATCACAGAGAAAGCAACACAAGAGACACGCGATCTTTATCCCGTGGTTCGGCCAAGTAACACTTGCCTACTTCCACGTTGTGGCGTCCCAATGGACGAGGGTTGCACTCAACCCCTTTCAAGTGATCCGGTGATCAACTTGAATACCACGGTCTTTTCCTTTAGAGTATTTTCCTGGTTGCGAAGAATCTCCACAATTTGGAGTCTCTCGCCCTTACAATAGAGATCACAAAGAGAGCACAGAGTAAGGTTGGGAGAAGTAGGGCTGGACAAAATACTCGCGGCTCGTCGGCTCGCTCGGTTCGTGGCCAGCTCGGCTCGGCTCGGATCGGCTCGTTTGAATTTTTTCACGAGCTGAGCTGACATCCTAGCTCGGTTCGTTAACGAGCCAGCTCGGTTTGTTAATGAGCCAGCTCGCGAGCTAAACGAGCTATCATATTTCAGCAAAATAAATCTATATACATATCATATATGTAACAATTGATGAATATGTTATATGTATGTGTGGTGTCTATAACCTATAAGTTAAACTAATGATTGATGAATTATGTCTATGTATGAAATTGGTCTATGCGAATATAAGTGTGGGTTAAACTGCTGAACATGTGTATGAATAGTGAATTGATGAGTGATGAGTTGTGTTAATTTGGTGTTATATTGATGTGGTCTATGAAACTATGAGTATAATTACTATTTTCCGTTGTTAAATTAGTTTGAAATTAACTAGAAATTGATTATTATACACATATTATTTTTTCTGCTCTGGCTCGCGAGCTAAACGAGCCAGCTCGAGCTCGTAAACGAGCCGAGCTGAGCTGACTCTGTGGCTCGCTACCTTAACGAGCCGAGCCGAGCCAGCTCGTTAGCTTAACGAGCCAGCTCGAGCTCGAACGAGCCGAGCCGAGCTGGCTCGATATCCAGCCCTAGGGAGAAGCAACACACGCAAGACTCAAATACGCAGCACAACCACGCACACAAGTGAAGACTTGAGATCAAATGACAACACAAGGAGTTCACAACTTAAATGGAGCCCAAATCACTAACACGATGAATCAAATGCATGGGAGCGGAGTCTGGATGTCTTAGTATGCTGAGAGAGTGCTTGAGTATCTCCTTCATGCGCCTAGGGGTCCCTTTTATAGCCCTAAGGCAGCTAGGAGCCGTTGGAGATCAACATGGAAGGCTATCCTTGCCTTCTGTCGAGTGGCGCACCGGACAGTCCGGTGTTCCACCGGACAGCCACTGTAGCATGTCCGGTGCGCGATTTCCTTCCAAATCGGGCACAGCCGACCGTTGCTTCTCCGGGCCAGATGGCGCACCGGACACTGTCCGGTGCACCCAACCGACCATTGGAGCAGCCACGTGTCATGCGTTGATCGCGCGGACGACCGTTGGCGCGGGCGCCGTTAGCTCACCGGACAGTCCGGTGCACCACCAGACAGTCCGGTGAATTATAGCCACGTCTCCCCGTTCCTTTTCCCAAGAGCGACGAGTTCGCTGCGGATGACTCACTAGACAGTCCGGTGCACCACCGGACAGTCCGGTGAATTATAGCCGTACGACTTCGTCGATTCTCGAAAGTAGATAGTTCACCGGAGGCCAGCCTGGGGCACCGGACACTGTCCGGTGCACCACCAGACAGTCAGGTGTCACAGCCAACTCTTTTCCAATCCGTTTCTTCTCTTCTCAGCACTGTTTCTAGCACTTAGATAACCATGTTAGTACTAAAAAACAATGTATTAAGTCTAGAAACATACCTTGCTATATGATTTGCACTTCTCACTTTATTTATCACACAAGGGTTCAAACATTTGTGTTGGACATCTAATCAATAAAACACTTACAGAAATGGCCCAAGGACACATTTCCCTTTCATCTCTGCCGAGAATGGGGTGGTGCGGAGGTAGAGGCATGAGGAGAGAAAGAAAAGATGTAGAATAGCGAACGAGGTGGTGGCAACTGAGGCGAAGACCATCATTACCGTGCAGAGGTATATATGGCCAAATGGGTCGTTCTGGCGAGTCGGTCCGAGGCACGACCCATTTAATAGTGGCTGAGCCAAACCGGCACGAGCGCCGTGCAGTGCTTAGGTCGTAGCCTCGGCCCATAGTGCTAGCCTGGCCCGACACGATTATTTTTTTATTTTACAAAAAATATACATATATACAATTTATATTCAATATTATAAACATTTGAGTATGATGTTCTATTGGTTATATAACTTTGTTTAGTGTTTCCCACCCTTTTTCCATCAGGGTGTGGGTTCAAACCCCAACTCCTACACCATTTTTTAACATAATTCAACCTCATGCACCGTTTTTTAACATATTACGCTGAGTTGATTTGGAAGAAATGTAGGGACTTTTTTGTAAAAAGATGACTGTTGAAACTGGTGCTTTAAGTATAGTAGAGATATGACTATGGAGAATTGTGGGATAGTATAGAGAATCTCACTGACTAGAATGAAATATTCTTTTTATTGTAAAAATTTAAAGTTGTATGAGTGTTGACACCCTAATAAACAAAGCCCTTAATCCCACGGTATGCTAGAGATAGTAATGGGTACCCAAAATCCGGTACCCGATAGCTAAAAGCCCTATTAGGGCATGAGTATGACAGATTTTGATACTCATGTATACTCTATTGGGCCATTTGTTATACCCATCGGGTATGGTGGACATGGACATGTTCTTTCTTGTCCCATACCCTCTACTCAATAAGAAACCCGCTAACATATGAGATGTGAGTTCGGAATAAGGGACTTATTCTCTCTCATGCATGACCTTGTATGGTGTTGCCATTCAATATTAAATATTGTTGACTTTGTGATAAAATTATGTTGGATTTGATTAATTTGTCATGTTAGCACAAAGTAATATGTTATTTTAGCATCTTTCAATATTGATGATGTATCAGATTTTAATATTTTATATTTGATACTTACTTCTACGATTCAAAATATTAATGTCTACCGTACTTTTAGTGGGTATAAATATAGTGTAATTTATTTTTTCTTTATGGTATGGATATAACTTTGTATACCCATTGGTACCTTACACCCATTGCATCCCTAGCTATGCCCGCAAACCCAAATCCCCGTGTGTCCGGGTCCCGTCCCAACGGTCATTTCCGTCCAACCCAAGTCCTCACCCCAAGATTTTCAAAATTCCCGAGCCACAGCGGCACAGCGCAGAGAAGCGACGAATCTCCTACGAATCCCCAATCCTCCAGTCGATCTGATCCCCCAAACCCATAGCTCTCATCGTCGCCGACGGCGGGCACACCATGCGGAGCGACGATGCAGGCGGCGGCGGGTTCCACGAGCTGTTCGACTCCGTGCGCCGCTCCATCTCCTTCCGCACGGGCACCGCCGCCCTTGACGAGCCCGCCGCCTCCCTCTCCTCCTCCTCTGCCGCCGCGGGCGGTGCTAGGGGCTTCAGGGAGCGGATCAGCAACCGCCTCCGCAGGTCCCGGGGGATGGGGTTGCTCGGCATGGCGGCCAAGGGCCCCTCGCCCACGCGCCGCCTCCTGCCGCAGCCGCCCCCGCCCTTGGCCGGGGTCTTGGCCTCCGACGGATGTGGTAGGGTAGGGGGGCAAGGAACTGGCGGAGGCGAAGAGAACCCGCCGATCCGGTGGCGGAAAGGCGACCTCATCGGGAGTGGGGCGTTCGGGCAGGTGTACCTCGGCATGGACCTCGACTCCGGCGAGCTCCTCGCTGTCAAGCAGGTCGGTAGGCTTCCATCTCGACTCCGGCGACCTTTGCACCGAGGAAACTTTTTGAGCGATTTGATGGATCTCGTGTTGGTTTCTCGGTGGCAGGTTCTGATTGGAAGCAGCAACGCGACAAGAGAGAAGGCCCAGGTGAGTACTTCTGCTCTCAAAAACGTTTTGTCTTTTATCTTTTACCAGTACTTCTGCTCTCAAAAAAGTGCTTACACAGAATTCTTTTGACTAGGCACATGTAACGGAGCTCGAGGACGAAGTGAAGATGCTTAAGAACCTCTCCCACCCTAATATTGTTGTAAGTACATTGTCATTTCAACATTGTTATCCTCTTTTTTGGCTGTGGTATTTGATCTAGGCGGTCTTGTTTGATCAGAGGTATATTGGGACGGCGCGGGAGGAAAACACGCTAAATATTCTGCTGGAATTTGTTCCTGGAGGCTCGATCCAGTCACTACTTGGGAGGCTTGGATCGTTCCCAGAGGCTGTAAGTATTAAAAAAACTGTTACTTAGATGAGTTGACCAGTGAAGAGTACTTTTTTGATTCAGTTTATTTGTTTATCAGGTCATCAGGAAATATACTAAACAGCTTTTACATGGACTGGAATATTTGCATCGCAATGGAATCATACACAGGGATATAAAGGCACAAAAAATTCTCATGTTATACAAATTGTGTACGCAAAATGGTTGTGATGATGTGGCTTATTATTATTTTGTCATATTCCAGGGCGCAAATATACTTGTTGATAACAAAGGTTGCATTAAGCTAGCAGATTTTGGGGCATCTAAGCAAGTAGAAAAGTTGGTAAGCAGGCATATTAGTTAATTTTAAATTATCCAAATCTGTCTTACATTGTTTAATTTTGTCATTTAAAGACGCTCTACGATGTGGTGGTCTAAATTTAACACTATTAAAAATTTCTCTAAGTTTCAAACTTGCATATCTTTTATCAATGTTTTATGCATCAATAAAATGACAAAACAAAATTGTAGTACAACCTGTCACGAAGACAGAAAACCATGTGGGACATCTAAAAGGGTGAAAATAAAAACATTTTCCTGTCTCTTGCTTTTCTGTTAATCACTAGTCAGTTGCCCGTGCTTTGCTATGGTTCTTATATATCATATAAATATGCATTGAGATATTTATTCAAATATAAATATTGTTTATTTCTAAACACTAAGGTACGTGTGGTCTGATGGTGGTTAGCCCCAAATTTCTGGAGCAGAGGGGGGGGGGGGGGGGGGGGTTCGAGTGCTCGCTCTGCACTATTTTTTGCGCGGTGTGGTAGCTGCACGGGCGGGGTTGGTGCTGGGCAGGCGTAGTAGCTGGCTGCGTGGGCGCTGGGGGTCCACAGGGCAATAACTGAGAGAGCGCTGCACGGGCGCTGGGCATGGGGCCCATAGGGCATGGCGCCGAGGCTGGGCGCGTGGGGCGGGAGAACCAGTTGGGGCACGTGGGGCGTGCCCAGACTGTCAGCGCAGAGGGTGAAGCCGTGGTAGCACCAGGCGCCCACATTAGATTCTTAATAGAGAGAATTCATTCATTATTGACCTTTTACCATCTGTCATCTGTCCATCATATATCATGTGCTTTTATCCTTCAATACCACTGTAATTCCATGCTTGTCTTCTGCTAGGCAACTGCAACTGCTGCCAAGACGATGAAAGGTACCCCATATTGGATGGCACCAGAAGTCATTGTAGGAAGTGGTCACAATTGGTAAGCTCACGAATCTCTTTTGGTCTTCATCAACATGTATTAGATTAGAAAAAGCAAGTTTTCACCTCATCTGTGGGTATGTTGTAAGAATTAAGGATAACATATGATCTCTGTAAACAAAGTGCTCGGTAACTGCATTGTGTTTCCATAATAAAATATATTGCATTCATCTGTATAGCTAATTTTGATTTTCTATTTGTAATTGAACCACACTTGTAGCTCATTTACTTAATGGAGAAGTCCAGTGTGTATGTTCTCTAAGTTTATCATGTCAATTTTATTGTTCAAAACTAGTTGCATAAGTACACGTGGCTCATGGTTTGCAGTAGATATGTCTTTGATACCATGGTGATAATTATGGCAAATTCAGAACAACTTACGATACATTCTGTTTTTCTGTTGCTCCCAACTTTGTTATCTTTTAAATTAAATTTGAATTAATACTTATTATCCATTGGTGCAGTTCTGCTGATATCTGGAGTGTATTTGAATTAATACTTATTATCCATTGGTGCAGTTCTGCTGATATCTGGAGTGTTGGTTGCACGGTAATTGAAATGGCAATAGGCAAACCCCCATGGAGCCACGAATATCAAGAGGTAATTTGCAGAATCTGTTTATCTCATGGAATCTGTAGGCATCTATTATTCTTAACCTTCACTAAATATTTTCAGGTTTCTCTTCTTTATTATGTTGGGACGACAAAATCACACCCACCTATACCAGAACATCTCTCCACAGAAGCCAAGGATTTTCTGTTAAAATGCTTACAGAAGTACAATTCTGATGCTTTATACCTCTGTTTTGATAAATGATAATTAGTGATGTATTCCTTATCATAAACGAAAATATAACAGCTGCTTTGACATGTAATCGAATATTTATACCCAGAATTTTCTACTGCCAACTTATCAATCTTTGTAAAGAAACAGAAGAAGCCTTTTGTTGTAATCTTTATAACTTGCGCTGAACATGAGTACTTTAATAAGTTATGTATGCAAGTATACATGGAGATAAAGTTACTACGGTAACTCATAACTGTGTTTTTTGTGTCCGCCTTTTGAAATTTGATTACCGAAAAATTCACATGTAACTTACAAATAACTACACCTTTGTTGAGATTGTCACAAAACACATTTTAAAACCAAAGGTATAGTTCTATCCTTCCATTGCATAATGTAAACTAAAACAATATACCCACTGTCTAGGATGGCATCTGAAAAGGACATAGTAAATAGTAAAAAACTAGTTAATGTTGTATATTAGAGTTCTTTTTAAGTATTTGTGCATTTCACTTATTTTTTTACATACTTTGATCTCTTAAATGCGAAAAGGTGTTCTTTGTTACTTGTTGTCACAGGGTTTCGAGGAGGCATGGTTGCATCTTTCTTAAGTGTCTAGCTCATTTACTAAACCATCATTTCATCACAAAACTTAATTTCTTTATTCATTGATGATTAAGATTAAATCTGGGCACAATTTCTATGAAGCATGTGATGACCTCTTGCTTTTTATTAACAAGTATGCACATGTATAAACACATCTTTTTAAAAAGAATGGATTGTATATGTAATAAGATCATTGAATTCTAGGTCTAGCACATATTTTGTTGTCTGTGAGGCAGTTATGTGTTGTCCAATCACCATTTGTTGATTCGTGATAGATGACATCTTTAGAGATCATTGGTAAATTTATGTCCATTATAGTTTTCCCATTTTCAAATATCGTATCATTAAAAGACTCTACTTTCAAGTGCCTTGAATACACTTGGAAATAAGAACTAGTAATTGGTTCTACTCTCAAGCACATTCACTATCTTGATTTTTATTTCAGGGAACCAGAAATGAGATCTGTTGCATCAGACTTGTTGCAGGTATTGCACAATCGATTTCCTGCACTAATGACAGTGGCATTTCAGTATTTATGCTTTGAGAAGAGTAACACCTTAAAAATATATTTGCAGCACCCATTTGTTACACGAGTATTGGAAGATTTTTGTCAGCTTAATCATGCTGGACCCAAGGTTCGATTATTAGAACTAATTCTCACTTATTTTATCTAAATTAGCAATCTAACTAAATACTTACAGGAAACCTCCAAAAATGAGCTTCCTTCTTATGTAGTGCCTACTGTTGACTCGTATGTGACTCCTTGTCTTATATGTATTCTTAAAGTTGGTAGACTGTCAACTTTCAATTTTGTACTGAGCAACTTCAACTTTTCAGTAGGGACTTGAGTCGCCCTGGCAAGCTACGCAATCTGAATTCTTACAAGTTATCAGACACCAGACCATTATGGGATCAGCGATGTAATGATGATGATATTTGTGAGTTTGCTGACGAAGATAATGTACCAATGGTTGGATCTGTAAGACAATATGTTCTTACTCTTGCTATTCTAAAATTTTCACTTGAGGCTTTACTTTTGCCTGTGTCACCGCTAAATTTGAAATCACCTAAGTGGTGTCCTTACAGCTGTGTGATGTTTCTGCCAATTCCAGAGCTTCAATCCTATGTCTGAACCATCTGATGAATGGGAAAACAAACTTGACATAAGCCCAGAACAACAATTTAGTCAGTCAAGGGAGTTTGGTGGATTAGCCAAACTTGCAGAAAGTCGGATGTCTGAAAACGATGTTACTTTCCCTTGTGAGGGAAGCTGTGAAGAGGATGATGAATTTACAGAATCAAAAATAAAGGAATTTCTGGATGAAAAGGTGTTTATTATATTTGTGGCATTGCATGTTCAGCCCTTTTATTACTAGTAAACATTAATTCAATTAATAAGGGTTTCATTCTTAACAGGCCACAGATCTAAAGAAACTACAGACACCTTTATATGAGTTTTACAACACAGTGAATGCTGGAGTTTCTCAAGGAGTTAGTGATGTTTGCCGAGCAAACAATGTAACTAATCCCCAGTTACCCCCTCGAGCAACTAAGATGGTGGGAGGTGCAGCTTTAGAGCCCATTTGTGTTAATCTGAAAAATTTCAATCCCAAGAGTTGCACAAGGCGCTTCTCAAGAGGCAGCGTGGAGAGCAATCATGTCTTGAGAGAGATAGCTTCACCTGAACTCAACATACTCGAGGACAAGGTCCATGATGATACTGAAGATAGTCCAAGGTTTGAGCAAAGCACATTGTTTGTAGTGTGAAAGATTAAATACTTGTGCCATTCAATATAATTAGGGTGTTTAGTCATGCGATTAAGCCTACATATTTGCTTTGTGTGAAATGTACATAAGAAATAGTAATCAACGTACTGTTTCATACTTCTGCAGAAAATATAGGTAAAGCTCAGCAATTCATTTTTTATTGCAAAAAGATTTCTTACTAATTTAACAAAGTATTTTGCTCCGGAGGTAGCATATGTTCTAACAGTTGAAAACTAATTGACAGCTTGAGCTTTTCGGAAATACAGAGGAAGTGGAAGGAAGAGTTGGACCAGGAACTTAAAAGAGAGCGAGGTAAATAAAAAGTTCCACTGATCTGCAGTTCAATGTATTCTACTCTGCCTACTACATTGATGTTTCTTCTTTGCTTTGCTTATTTTCACTTCTGAATTTGCTGGGCAGAAATGAGGTCGGGTGGCTATGGTAAAGCACCATCACCGTCCTCAACGAGCCGGAGATTGACTGGAAAACGAGATCGTAGTCCTGTGTATTGAGTAGAGAATCAGAATACAACCCAGCAGGACTCGTATATTTGACTAACCGCACAGTGTCATCGATTGGTGGCCATTGCTAGTACAGTGCAGTGCCAACCTTCGTATGACCTGATAGAACCTGCTTGACGACCGAATCCTTTTGGTCCTTGTAAGGTAAATTAGGTTGAGCGAGCCACTTGTAAGCGCACTGTGCATCGGAGGCTATCATGATCTGCGATGCCTGCCTTCCGCAGCCCTTTATTGCCAGCATGAAATCATTGGGGTGGCGATTTTTATGCAATGTTCAAGCTTCATGCAATTTTTGATGACAATAGGTGCATGTTGTACAATTGTCTTCTCTTTATTTTTCAAATGTTTGTATGTTTACCTGATGACTGAGAATCCATAATTCGTTGAACCAAAAGTATGGAAGTGTTCGTCTCGACGGATAATGCTGATTCTCGACGCACGCTGGCTAAGAGAATGCTCTTCTGTTGGATCCACGAGAGCCGTTGGCTTCCTTTTCTGATACTAGAAACTAGAACTCCAGACCGGAAGGCAGGAAACCAAGTGAGGATTAAGGAAATTGGACAGGTCTGAACATCGGTGAACGAGCACCGGCTTAAAATTACTGGCAGTAGGAAACGAGAGGCCCAAAATAACAAGAATAAACTTTTGTTAGGGCTAGTTTGGCAATCCAATTTTTTCTAAGTGATTTTCATTTTTCAAAGAATTTTCGATTTTCTAAGGAAAATTAGTTTATTTTTACCTTGAGAAAAATGTGAATCGTTTAGAAAAATTGAGTCATCAAACTAGCCCTTAGCCCTTATGTATATGTACAGTCTCTTTAGTTCTAATATCTTTTCTCTGAAATCTAGGGTTCTTCCTATAAAGTTATCACATGTACTTTTGCCTTTAGACCCTATAAAATAGATGATCTGCTATTTTCCTCCTCTTCTTCTCTAACTAAGGATGTCAATTTAAACCAACAAACTCGAAACTCGATGGGTGCAGGTACGAGTGAAAATTTTGACTTGTGTGTTCACTCGCACGCGACTCGAAGTTTTGCGTGTACGGTACGGATTTCTATTTCAACCCATGTGTGACCAGCACCGGACTTGAAATTGGTTTATTCTTTATTTTGCACAAAAATAATTATAATACAATACTAATTATTTTGAATAAGTAACTGGACTAATAATTCATAAAATATTTTTTGGTACTCAACGAGAGATGATTTAGAATATTTAGATATAGCTTAACTATTGTAGACACTTAATTTTCTATAGCTGAATTATTATTTAAAAGTGTATACCGAGTAAAAACCCGTGGGTGATAAAAACCCACCTGAAACTCGACGGGTTCAGATCCAAGTTTGGAATTGCATCTGTGGTGCGATCATAGACGGGTTTAGGTCGACTTCAGAGATACAATCGCATGCAGGATTTTACTTCTCTGACTGGAAACTGACCCATTATCATTCTTATCTCTAATATAGTACAGAGCTATGTTGTCGACGCTTACACCCGCGCCGACCGGTAGTCGCGCGCTCCTGCAGCTTGATTCACACTGACCTCCTCCACGGACCACGGTTGCTCTAGCTCCTGCGCTCATCCAGCTCGCTCGCGCACGCTCACGCTCCTGCGTCGGTCGCTCCAACTCCTGTCCACGCCGCTATGCCTGCAAGCCACCGACCGCCAATCTCCAGCTCTTGCGCGTGCTCCTCCAGCTCGCGCACGCTCCCGCCACCGATCGCTACAGCTCCTGCCTGCGTCGTCGTGCCTGCCCACCGCCGCCCGTCGACGACTATTTCATGACCTCGCTCGCACGCTCTGCCTACTCCTGAAGCCATCCTCTACGATGCCCACCCCAGCACTTCCTCCTCTGTGGCACCAACAGCTGTTCATTTTAAGGGATTTTCCCTTTATTAAAAAAAAAGGCTAGCCGAACTGGGCCGCTGCCAGGCCCACGGCCGAGCAGCCCAGCCCAGCCGGCCAACAAAAGACGCGTAGGGCACGCACCAGAGAGAGCGAGCGAGCAGGGGAAACGTGGGGGCTGGCAGCGGCGTGCAGCTCTTGTCGATCTCCACGCCGTCTCAAGCGCAACCGCTGCTCCGGTTTGGCTCTTGAAATATGGAGTCTTTCTCCCTGCGCTTGAGCTCGGCGAAGAAATCCCAACTCTCTGTTCCTATTCTTCCTATCGGTTCCAGTCACGGTTTGGATCGATTCCTTCGATTCTTGGTGTTCTGGAGTTAATCCTGCTGGTAGAAGAAGGTGGAGGTGGCCCTGCTTGTGCGCAGCGAGGTTCTCCTGCGTTCCGTTGTCTCACCAGTGCACCTGTGAGGTGCTCTGTATGTTCTGATTGCTGTCCACCGTGGCCTGGTGTTTGGGCTCCCTGCTGCGCGGTGTTCATCTTCTCGGGCTGGTGCCGTGGACGTCTCCCTCGGTTCCGGCAGCGGCTCTAGTATCTCCGTCAACCTCCCGCCGTGCAGGCCCGGACGTGGGCGGCGGAATTGGTTTTCTGGGACAGAACCTTGTGTTCGCTGAGCTGGTCTTCCCACGTAGACAATCTACGTGCTGTGAGTTATTCGTTGCCTCATTTTATTTACTGTTTAATTTTGTGCAATCTGCTAGTATTAAATACTTGGGTGTGATTGCACTGTTGTGGGCAGATTTGTGTGCTCGATGATTATAGCGGTGTAGTGAGACAGCGTGACAGTCTGGGTTTTAGTGTATTATCATTTTCATCATTGATATTATTTGTGCCTAATTAAATCTCTCTTTGTTGAGGCTGTTTACCTGTGTTAAATTCTGTTAATTTATTTAGTACACAGCTCCTTTCTATCAGTATTTATATTTGATTATTAGGCTTATTACATCTGATCTAAAACCCTTATTTGGTAAGATACGACTGTCACGTTAGTCAAGGATCTCTGATCACCTTTTAGCGTTGGAGGGCTGTTTATTACAGCAACCCGCTATTTTGAGAGCAATATTTTAAAATAAACAATTATGTTTGTTTGTTTAATCTGCCTTCTTCATCTGCAAGCCATGTTTAATTTTGAAATGGACCTGTGTAGCTATTTTACATGTTTACATGTCTTAGAATTGCTACTGTTCATTGCTGCTATAATTTCATATGGCATTTGTCTGAGTTATATGCTTGTTTTATTCGGAATTAGAATATTTAATTTATTTAAATATGTAGAAAGCATGTCACTTATTTCTCTAAATTTACAACAATCCAGAAAACCAATTCGTATAATGGCCTCCAGTTCTGATGTCATTAAGCCTGAAGCGTTCGACGGCGCAAGCTTTAAGCGCTGGCAGATTAAGACTCGCATGTGGCTCACTGACCTAAAATTATTTTGGGTAGTGACGTCGGCTGTTCCCCAGGCTGCATCAGATGATTCTGATGATGCAGCGAAGGCCGCCGCACTAGCGGAGAAAGCCAAGTGGGACGAAGCCAATGAGGCATGCTTGTCTCGTCTGCTGAACGTCTTGTCGAACCGCTTATTTGACGTGTACTCTGGTTTTACCTCCGCTAAGGGTCTATGGACTGAACTTGAGAACGAGTTCTCTGAAGTTGACAATGGCAATGAGTCATTCACAACGGAAAACTACCTTAACTATAAAATGGTTGAGGGAAGGTCTGTTATGGAGCAGCTACAGGAGATTCAACTCCTTGTTAGGGACTTGGTCCAATATGGCTGCGTCCTACCAGACAGTTTTCAGGTGAATGCAATACTGGCAAAGCTCCCGCCTTCTTGGCGAGACTTTGTGACTTCACGCCACCACATGAAGAAGCAAATGACTCTCACTGAGTTGTCAGCTGCGATTAATGTGGAAGAGCGTGCAAGGTCCAGTAACAAGCCATCTCAGCAACTCCAGGCTCACGTTGTTGAGAAGGGTGGAGATAGAAAATTCCAGAAGAAGAAGAAGAACTCTCCACAGAAGAATCTGAACCAACCTAAATCCAAAAAGATGAAGAAGAAAAAGGAGGACTTTATCTGCTACGTTTGTGGAGTCTCCGGGCATACAGGTCGGAGGTGCAAACTTAGGAAGGGAAAAGGTCCTCCACCTCAGTGCAAAGAAGGGAACGTGGTGGTTAACTCCACCCCAGGGTATGCACCTCAGGCCTTTATGGCAAGTCCATCCGATGACTGGTGGATGGATTCCGGTGCTACTGTTCATATTTGTGCTGATCGATCCATGTTCTCTTCATTCCAGGGATACAACAGCGCACCAGTCTTGATGGGAAATGGTGTTCCGGCAGCAGTTCGAGGTACTGGACAGGTCTACCTGAAGTTAACTTCAGGAAAGACGCTCGTGCTGAAGGACGTACTCTATGTGCCCTCGATGAGCTAGAACCTCATTTCAGTGTCGCTGCTATGTCGACAGGGTCTCAAATTAGTGTTTGAGTCTAATAAAGTGGTCCTGTCTAAGTTTGGTACTTTTGTTGGAAAGTCATATGAGTCAGGCGGTTTGTTCCGTCTTTCTGTTTTGAATAATCATTCTTCTTACCATGTTAATGTGGTCTGTAATAACGATTCCATTAATAATATATGGCATTCCCGTTTGTGTCATGTGAATTTTGAGGCCATTAAGAGATTAAGTGACATGTCTTTAATTCCTGAATATAAACATGTTAAAGGTGTAAAATGTGGTATTTGTGTGCAAGCTAAGCAGCCTAGAAAACCGTTTCATACGGTTGAAGGCAGAAGTACCACTCCTTTAGAATTAATTCACTCAGATATCTGTGAGATGAATGGTATAATCACAAAAGGCGGTAAAAGATACTTTCTTACCTTGATAGATGATGCTACCAGGTTCTGTTATATTTACTTACTCAGAACTAAAGATGAGGCACTAGAACACTTTAAGATCTATAAGACTGAAGTTGAAAACCAGTTAGACAAGAAAATTAAAAGGCTCCGGTCTGATAGAGGAGGTGAATACCTTTCCAACCTTTTTGATGAGTACTGCAAAGAGTGTGGAATCATTCATGAAACCACTGCTCCATATTCACCTCAGTCAAATGGGGTAGCTGAAAGGAAGAACCGAACGGTGTGTGACTTAGCTAATGCTTTGTTGCAAAGTTCGGGGATGCCTGACATCTGGTGGGGCGAGGCAGTACTCACGGTGTGCTATGTCTTGAACAGGGTGCCGCCTCGCAACCGTGAGGCCACGCCCTATGAAGGATTTAAAGGAAGGAAACCAGATCTTTCGCATCTTCAAACTTGGGGCTGCCTTGCAAAGGTGAATGTCCCGTTGCCGAAGAAGAGAAAGCTAGGCCCTAAGACCGTAGACTGTGTCTTCCTGGGTTATGCACATAACAGTGCAGCTTATAGATTTCTAGTGGTCCATTCCGAGACAAGCGAAATCGCTGTAAATGTAATAATGGAGTCTCGGGATGTGACATTCTTTGAGAGCATCTTCCCTATGCGGGATAAGGAAGTAGTAGCCCCAGATGGTCCATCTCGGACATATTCTCTGCCCTCGAGTGTCAATGACCAGACTCTAGATTTGGAGTTAAGGAGGAGTAAGAGACAAAGGACTGAAAAGTCTCTGGGTGATGATTATATTATTTATCTAGTGGATGAAGAACCACGCTCCCTCACAGAGGCATATACATCTTCGGATGCAGAGTACTGGAGGGAGGCTGTCCGTAGCGAGATGGATTCAATCATCTCGAACGGAACTTGGGAGATAACTGATCTCCCAGCTGGTTGCAAGCCTGTGGGCTGCAAATGGATCTTTAGGAGGAAGAGGAGACCCGATGGTACTATTGAAAAGTACAAGGCCCGTCTTGTGGCTAAGGGTTTTACTCAAAAGAAAGAGGAGGATTATTTTGATACTTATTCTCCGGTGGCTCGATTGCCCACAATCCGTGTGCTTTTAGCACTGGCAGCTGCTTATAAACTTCTTGTCCATCAAATGGACGTAAAGACAGCATTCCTAAATGGAGAGCTGGAAGAGGAAATTTATATGCAGCAACCAGAAGGATTTGTGGTTAAAGGTCAAGAGAGCAAAGTGTGTCGCTTGATTAAATCCTTATACGGTCTTAAGCAAGCTCCCAGACAATGGCATGAGAAGTTTAATAATACTCTGACCACTGCCGGGTTTTGTGTAAACGAAGCCGACAAGTGTGTGTATTATCGCTTCTCTGGGGGCAAAGGTGTCATCATGTGTTTATACGTTGATGACATATTGATATTTGGGACCGATTTGGAGGCTATCATGGAGACAAAAATATTCCTCTCCAAGAACTTTGATATGAAGGACTTGGGTGAAGCTGATGTTATACTGAACATCAAGCTGATAAAGGGTGAGGATGGGATTACTTTGTCACAATCCCATTATGTGGAAAAGGTCCTGACTCGCTTTGGACATATGGACTGTAAACCAGTCACCACGCCCTATGATCCATCCTACACGCTCAGTAAATATGAAGGCGAGCCTGTGAACCAGCTACTATATTCGCAGATCATCGGATCTCTCATGTACCTGAGCAGTGCAACTAGACCAGATATCTCATATGCAGTATGCAGACTGGCTCGTTATTCGGCTAGTCCAGGAGATAGACACTGGGTAGCGTTGTACAGAGTGCTTCGGTATTTGAAGGGAGCGATGAATCTTGGTATTAAATATACCGGATTTCCGTCAGTACTTGAAGGATTCAGTGATGCAAACTGGATCTCTGACTCGGATCAAATGAAGTCTACAAGTGGCTATGTGTTCACTTTAGCTGGTGGGGCCGTGTCATGGAGATCGTCTAAACAATCAGTGTCGACACGTTCCACCAAGGAGGCTGAATTAGTTGCACTTGATTCAGCAGCATTGGAGGCTGAATGGTTGAGAGATCTATTGTCAGACCTTCCAATGCTAGCAAAGCCGATACCGGCTGTCCTAGTATACTGTGACAACACTTCTGTGTTGCTGAAAGTGAACAGTAGAAAGGACAACCAAAAATCCTCGAGGCATATCAGAAGACGACTTGATTCATGTCGGCATGCTAGAGAGACGGGTGTAATAACCGTAGATTACATCAAGTCTGAAAGGAACCTTGCTGATCCTTTCACCAAAGGGCTGGCTCAAAAGCCAATCCAAGCAGCGTGTATGGGAATGGGACTCGTACCCTGTTAGCGGTTTCAACTGCGGATAACTGTCCTGTGTGACCGGAGATCCCGAGATCCAGGCTCCAGGAAACGAAGCCCTGTGGAACCAAGAGCACAAAAGATAAAGAGTCTCATGAGCTGCTGTGCTCTGACTGTATGGCAGGTTGAGCAATATGCTCTTAATGAAGTCAATGCTATAAGCAGGGAAATTGTCCTACAGAATTTCCTTAACGATTTCACCTATATGAGCTGACTGTGGGGTCGCAGTCCAGGAGAGAATGGGGTTTTCTTTCTAGTGAGCTCATGAATAGATATTAAAGGGCATGACCGTAACGCCCTGCCCCGTAAGAGAAGCAGATAATCTGCCTAGTACTATGTGCCTTTTGTGCGAAGATTCTCACACTAGGGTTTGTGGATCAAGGCGTAGTCCTCTGCTTACTCGTGCAGGGTTGGAGTACACTGGGATAGGCTTTGGTTCAAACCTAACAAGTACCTCTGCCGAAAAGTAGTATATAAACAGTACGGGAGCTCAATGACATTGATCAGAAAAATAAGAGTGAAAATGGTGGGGATTGCTGTTCATTTTAAGGGATTTTCCCTTTATTAAAAAAAAGGGCTAGCCGAACTGGGCCGCTGCCAGGCCCACGGCCGAGCAGCCCAGCCCAGCCGGCCAGCAAAAGACGCGTAGGGCACGCACCAGAGAGAGCGAGCGAGCAGGGGAAACGTGGGGGCTGGCGGCGGCGTGCAGCTCTTGCCGATCTCCACGCCGTCTCAAGCGCAACCGCTGCTCCGGTTTGGCTCTTGAAATATGGAGTCTTTCTCCCTGCGCTTGAGCTCGGCGAAGAAATCCCAACTCTCTGTTCCTATTCTTCCTATCGGTTCCAGTCACAGTTTGGATCGATTCCTTCGATTCTTGGTGTTCTGGAGTTAATCCTGCTGGTAGAAGAAGGTGGAGGTGGCCCTGCTTGTGCGCAGCGAGGTTCTCCTGCGCTCCGTTGTCTCACCAGTGCACCTGTGAGGTGCTCTGTATGTTCTGATTGCTGTCCACCGTGGCCTGGTGTTTGGGCTCCCTGCTGCGCGGTGTTCATCTTCTCGGGCTGGTGCTGTGGACGTCTCCCTCGGTTCCGGCAGCGGCTCTAGTATCTCCGTCAACCTCCCGCCGTGCAGGCCCGGACGTGGGCGGCGGAATTGGTTTTCTGGGACAGAACCTTGTGTTCGCTGAGCTGGTCTTCCCACGTAGACAATCTACGTGCTGTGAGTTATTCGTTGCCTCATTTTATTTACTGTTTAATTTTGTGCAATCTACTAGTATTAAATACTTGGGTGTGATTGCACTGTTGTGGGCAGATTTGTGTGCTCAATGATTATAGCGGTGTAGTGAGACAGCGTGACAGTCTGGGTTTTAGTGTATTATCATTTTCATCATTGATATTATTTGTGCCTAATTAAATCTCTCTTTGTTGAGGCTGTTTACCTGTGTTAAATTCTGTTAATTTATTTAGTACACAGCTCCTTTCTATCAGTATTTATATTTGATTATTAGGCTTATTACATCTGATCTAAAACCCTTATTTGGTAAGATACGACTGTCACGTTAGTCAAGGATCTCTGATCACCTTTTAGCGTTGGAGGGCTGTTTATTACAGCAACCCGCTATTTTGAGAGCAATATTTTAAAATAAACAATTATGTTTGTTTGTTTAATCTGCCTTCTTCATCTGCAAGCCATGTTTAATTTTGAAATGGACCTGTGTAGCTATTTTACATGTTTACATGTCTTAGAATTGCTACTGTTCATTGCTGCTATAATTTCATATGGCATTTGTCTGAGTTATATGCTTGTTTTATTCGGAATTAGAATATTTAATTTATTTAAATATGTAGAAAGCATGTCACTTATTTCTCTAAATTTACAACACCAACACCAACAAGTAGCATGTGCACCTCACCCACGCGCTAAAGCCTGCACCCTAGCAATTCCTCCACCAGACCCGCCGAGCACAAGCAACATGCCATGCTCGCTTCCGCCTCCCGCTACACCCCCACATCCACTTAGGGCTAGTTTAGAAGTCCAAAAACACGAGGGGATTGATTTTGAGGCTCCCAAACTAGCACTTAATCATGTCCGCTCTTCCTCGTTACAACCCCCTTATGCAACTTCCTTCCGTCATCTTCGATGGCACCAACTTCCAGGAGTGGTCCACCATGCTCCGTTTGTGCAACAGCCACCATATATGGGGGTCACCTTACTGGTTTGTCTCCTCTAGTGATGGTAATGGAGACCCGATCCCTGATTTCTCGCGGGAAATTCCTCTATTAGGGGACAGGAGTATGAATAATTTAGTCCCCACGGAAATCGAAACAGGGCTAGTCCTGTTGGGTTCACGGGGATGGGGATGGAGAACCATTCCTCACTCCCCACGTACTCACTCCACAAACTTCTCTTCATCTAAATTAGTCTATTAGCTTGTTAAAATTATACTAAAGACTCAATACGCAACCTATTATAAAATAGCAAATTAAACTCTAAACTAGACGTCTCTTGTAATTTTAAATCTTATTTGTTCATTTTGTATTAATTTGATATAATCAATTTGAATTTGCCTCTAATTATTGTATTTTCTAATAGGGACAGATTCCCCGCGGGGATAAATTCCCTGACGGGGATGAGAGAAAAATCTCCCCCGTGAGCGATCGTGAGGACGGAGATGGAGAATTTTTCTCCCCGCAGGGACGAGGATGGCGGGCCATTCCCCGTTGGGTAATTCCCATTGCCATCCCTAGTATCCTCCTCCTGTCCCAGAGCGTCCTGTTAAGCCTAAGGCAGGGGTCGATGGTGTTCTTCCTTCTGTTTAGGCCATGGAGGCTTATGCCCAAGCTGTTGAGCAATACATGGATGACATAGGCGATTATGATGCTTGGCTTGCTGATGAGGCTTAGACGACTTAAATTCTTCTTTGTAGTATAAAGGTGGAATTTGCCATGGATCTCTCTGCTCTGCCCACCAGTCATACGATGTGGGAGCAGGCGCAAACTCTCTACCAGTCGAGCAACATCGCTCACTACATATCCACCTTGGAGCTCGCTATCTCTATTTGGCAACAGGACTCCTCCGCCGATGCCTTCTATCGTGAGTTGATTAATGTGTAGTGCCATCTCGACTTGCTGGAGCCACTGTACTGTCAGACCTATCCTTGTTGTGTCCTACGACAGGGGCACAATAGTGTTCTTTGCCTCCACGAGTTTCTCCGATGTCCATTTGGAGTTCGAACAGCTTCATGCTCAGCTGCTTGCTCGCTCTCCTCTCCCATCCCTGGTTGAGGCGGTCACCTTAGCCCAGGCTAAGGAGATCCATCTTTGTGGTGTGCTATCATCTTTATTGATAGTTCTTGCTACTCAGACTGCGTTGCTCACCCCAACTCTTACTTCTACTTTGGTTCCAACAACGGTCCCTCTTACTCTAGGGGGCGTTGTTGTTGTCTTCTGCCGCTACCGCAATGCGACGACACATATCGTTGAGAAGTGCAGGCGTCGTCCTCCATGTCGTCGTGGAGGTAGCCCCACTCCTGCTACTTCTGCCTCACCTCAATCGCCTCCTGAATGGGCCCTTGACCTAGCTCGGCACATGGAGCACCTTTGTGCTACCTTGTTAGCTTCCTCTGTGGTCTCATCGGTTGCCGCTCGTGTGCCCTAGCCAGGGCCACCATTAGGTGCCTCGTCGTGAGGTATTGTTGTGCCTTTGATTCTTGACTTAGGAGCTTCTTTTCACATGACCCATGATTCTACTTGTCTTAGTTCTTTGAGTCCATCATCTATTTCCTTGTTTGTTACAATATTGATGGCACTTCCCACCATGTTCTTAGTCATGGCACCCTTCACACTTCATGTTTTATGGTTCCTTTTGTTTCTCATGTTCCTGATCTTAATTTGCAGTTGCCGTCAATTGGTCAAATCACTTATCATGATTGTCATATCATTCTTGAGTCTGACTCTTACCTTAATCAGGATCGTCATACCCTAGTTAGTACTCGCCACTAGCCTTGTGATCCTCCTTGTCTTTGGGAGCCTAACTAGCTGCTCCTTCCTTTAGCTTCCACTCGCTGTCAGTCCTCCTCCACCACTGATGCCACAACTTTTGCTGCCACCACTTCAATCAGGTTTGCTTAGTGGCACCATCATCTCGATCACATGTCTGGGTATCATCTGTCACCACTTGTTTCAATTGGTGTCCTTGGGAAGGTTTTGAAAGGGAAATAGGCTTACACCTTTTCCTAATTGATTTTGGTGGTTGAATTGCCCAACACAAATAATTGGACTAACTAGTTTGCTCTAGATTATAAGTTTTACAGGTGCCAAAGGTTCACAATAGACCAATAAAATGACCAAGAAAGGGTTCAAACAAAGAGAGCCAAAGACAACCGAAGTGTGCCCTGGTCTGGCGCACCGGACTGTCCGGTGTGCCACCGGACAGTGTCCGGTGTGCCACCGGACGGTGTCCGGTGTACCAGGGAACTAAGCTCCAAACTCGTCACCTTCGAGAAAATCAGAGGGCGCTCCGCTATAATTCACCGGACTGTCCGGTGAGACACCGGACTGTCCGGTGGCGCACCGGACTGTCCGGTGTGCCAGCGGAGCAACGACTACTTCAGCGCCAACGGTCGACTGCAACCGCATTCAATGCGCTACAGTGCGCGCCAAAGTCAGAGAAGCGTCAGAAGGGGCACCAGACAGTCTACAATACTTGTCCGGTGCACCACCGGACAACCAGAAGACCCCACCTGTCAGAGCTCCAACGGTCAAACCCTAACGGCCGGGTGACGTGGCTAGCGCACCGGACAGTGTCCGGTGGCGCACCGGACTGTCCGGTGCGCGCGTCGACAGCAGCCTCCACCAAACGACTAGTTTGGTGGTTGGGGCTATAAATACCCCAACCACCCCACCATTCATGGCATCCAAGTTTTCAGACTTCTACACCATTACAAGAGCTATAGCATTCAATACTAGACACAACCAAAGAGATCAAATCCTCTCCCAAGTCCGGAATCACTCCAAATCAAATAGTGACTAGAGAGAGTGACATTTGTGTTCATTTGAGCTCTTGCGCTTGGATTGCTTCTTTTTCTTTCTCATCCTTTCTTGTGATTCACTCAATTGTAACCAAGGCAAGAGACACCAATTGTGTGGTGGTCCTTGCGGGGACTTAGTGTCCCGTGTGATTGAGAAGAGAAGCTCACTCGGTCTAAGTGACCGTTTGAGAGAGGGAAAGGGTTGAAAGAGACCCGGTCTTTGTGACCACCTCAACGGGGAGTAGGTTTGCAAGAACTGAACCTCGGTAAAACAAATCCTTGTGTCTCACTCTTTATTTGCTCTCGATTTGTTTTTCACCCTCTCTCTCGGACTCGCTTACATTTCTAACGCTAACCCGGCTTGTAGTTGTGATTAACTTTGTAAATTTCAGTTTCGCCCTATTCACCCCCCTCTAGGCGACTTTCAATTGGTATCAGAGTCGGTGCTTCATTAGAGCCTAACCGCTCGAAGTGATGTCGGGAGATCACGCCAAGAAGGAGATGGTGACCGACGACAAGCCCGCTACAAGCCACGGGAAGGCTCCATCGGGAGAGTCCGACAACAAAGGGAAGGAATCCTCTTCCCTCAAGTCGCATCGGAGTGGCGACAAGAAAAAGAAGATGAGGAAAGTGGTCTACTACGAGACCGATTCTTCATCGCCATCCACCTCCGGCTCCGACGCGCCATCCATAACTTCTAAGCGCCATGAGCACAAGAAGTATAGTAAGATTCCCCTATGCTACCCTCGTATTTCAAAGCGCACTCCTTTACTTTCCGTTCCACTAGGCAAACCACCGGTTTTTGACGGTGAAGATTATAATATGTGGAGTGACAAAATGAGGCATCATCTAACCTCACTCCACACTAGCATTTGGAACGTTGTTGAGTTTGGTGTACATGTACCATCCGTAGGGGATGAAGACTATGATTCGGACGAGGTAGCCCAAATCCACCACTTCAACTCCCAAGCCACTACTATACTCCTTGCCTCTCTAAGTCGAGAGGAGTATAATAATGTGCAAGGGTTGAAGAGGGCAAAGGAGATTTGGGACATGCTCAAGACCGCGCACGAAGGAGACGAGGTGACCAAGATCACCAAGCAGGAGACGATCGAGGGGGAGCTCGATCGCTTCATGCTTCACCAAGGAGAGGATCCGCAAGCCATGTACAACCGCTTGAAGACCTTGGTGAACCAAGTGCGCAACCTCGGGAGCACCAAATGGGATGACCATGAGATGGTCAAGGTTATTCTAAGATCCCTCGTTTTTCTTAACCCTACGCAAGTTCAATTAATTCGAGGTGATCCTAGATACAAGCTAATGTCTCTCGAGGAAGTCATAGGGAAGTTTGTGAGCTTTGAGCTAATGATTAAAGGCTTAAAGAAAATCATCGAGCAAGGCACCTCCTCCACGCCCGAGGCACAACCCGTCACATTCAAGGCAACGGAGGAGAAAAAGGAAGAGTCTACATCAAGTAGGCTCCCCATCGACGCCTCAAAGCTCGACAATGAGGAGATGACTTTAATCATCAAAAGCTTTCGACAAATCCTCAAGCAAAGGAGGGGGAAGGACTACAAGCCCCGCTCCAAGAAGGTTTGCTACAAGTGTGGTAAGCCCGGTCACTTTATAGCAAAATGTCCTATTTCTAGTGACAGTGACAAGCGCGACGACAAGAAGGGGAGAAGAAAGGAAAAGAAGAGGTACCACAAGAAGAAGGGCGGTGATGCCCATGTGTGCCGCGAGTGGGACTCCGACGAGAGTTCCACCGACTCCTCCTCCGACGAGGACGCCGCCAACATCGTCGTCAACAAGGGACTTCTCTTCCCAAACGTCGGCCACAAGTGCCTCATGGCAAAGGACGGCAAAAAGAAGAAGGTTAAATCTAAATCCTCCACTAAATATGCCACCTCTAGTGATGAGGCTAATTCTAGTGATAATGAGGATGATTTATTTACTCTTTTTGCCAATCTTAACATGCAACAAAAGGATAAGTTAAATGAATTGATTAGCACCATTCATGATAAGAATGAACTCTTGGACTCCCAAGAGGACTTCCTAATTAAGGAAAATAAGAAGCATGTTAAGGTTAAGAATGCTTATGCTCTAGAGATGGAAAAATGTGAAAAATTATCTAGTGAGCTAAGCACTTGTCATGATTTGATTGCCAACCTTAGGAATGAGAATGCTAAATTAATTGCTAAGGTTAATTCAAATGTTTGTGAAGATTCATATGTCAATCTTAAAAACGATCATGCTATTTCTATTGCTAAGATTGAAAAATTAAATGTCTCTCTTGCTAGCCTTAGAAATGAAAATGAAAAATTAATTGCTAAGGCTAATGAATTAAATGTTTGCAATGCTTCCATTTCCAATCTTAGAGATGAAAATACCATATTACATGCTAAGATTCTTGAATTAAATTCTTGCAAACCATCTACATCTACCATTGAGCATGTTTCCATTTGCACTAGATGTAGAGATGTTGACATTGATGCTATTCATGATCACATGGCTTTAATTAAACAACAAAATGATCATATAGCAAAATTAGATGCTAAAATTGCCGAGCATGAGCTAGAAAATGAAAAATTTAAATTTGCTCGTAGTATGCTTTATAGTGGGAGACGCCCTGGCATCAAGGATGGCATTGGCTTCTAAAAGGGAGACAATGTCAAACTTAATGCCCCTCCTAAGAGATTATCTAACTTTGTTAAGGGCAAGGCTCCCATGCCTCAGGATAACGAGGGTTACATTTTGTACCCTGCCGGTTATCCCGAGCATAAGATTAGGAGAATTCATTTTAGGAAGTCTCACTCTTGTCCTAATCATGCTTTTATGTATAAGAGTGAGACATCTAGTTCTAGGCAATCAACCCATGCAAAATTGCCTAAGAAGAAAACTCCTAGTGCATCAAATGAACCTAGCATTTCATTTAAAACTTTTGATGCATCTTATATTTTGACTAACAAATCCGGCAAGGTAGTTGCCAAATATGTTGGGGACAAACACAAGGGATCAAAGACTTGTGTTTGGGTACCCAAGGTTCTCGTATCTAATGTCAAAGGACCCAAAACTATTTGGGTACCTAAAATCAAGAACTAAATTTGTTTTGTAGGTTTATGCATCCGGGGGCTCAAGTTGGATCATCGATAGCGGGTGCACAAACCACATGACAGGGAGAAGAAGATGTTCTCCTCCTACGAGAAAAACCAAGATCCCCAACGAGCTATCACATTCGGGGATGGAAATCAAGGTTTGGTCAAAGGTTTGGGTAAAATTACTATATCACCTGACCATTCTATTTCTAATGTTTTTCTTGTAGACTCTTTAGATTACAACTTGCTTTCCGTTTCTCAATTATGTAAAATGGGCTACAACTGTCTTTTTACGGATACAGGTGTTACTATCTTTAGAAGAAGTGATGATTCAGTAGCTGTTAAGGGAGTATTAGAGGGTCAACTATACTTAGTTGATTTCAATAGAGCTGAACTCGATACTTGCTTAATCGCTAAGACTAACATGGGTTGGCTCTAGCATCGCCGACTAGCCCATGTTGGGATGAAGAATCTTCACAAGCTTCTAAAGGGAGAGCACATTTTGGGACTAACAAATGTGCATTTTGAGAAAGACAGGATCTGTAGCGCATGTCAAGCAGGGAAGCAAGTTGGCGCTCATCATCCACATAAGAACATTTTAACGACTGACAGGCCACTCGAGCTTCTCCACATGGACCTATTCGGCCCGATCGCTTACATAAGCATCGGCGGGAGTAAGTACTGTCTTGTTATTGTGGATGACTATTCTCGCTTCACTTGGGTATTCTTTTTACAGGAAAAATCTCAAACCCAAGAGACCTTAAAGGGATTCTTGAGACGAGCTCAAAATGAGTTCGGCTTAAGGATCAAGAAAATTAGAAGCGATAATGGGACGGAGTTCAAGAATTCTCAAATTGAAGGCTTCCTTGAGGAGGAGGGCATCAAGCATGAGTTCTCTTCTCCCTACACGCCACAACAAAATGGTGTAGTGGAGAGGAAGAATAGAACTCTATTGGACATGGCGAGGACTATGCTTGATGAGTACAAGACTTCAGATCGGTTTTGGGCCGAGGCGATCAACACCGCGTGCTACGCCATCAACCGGTTGTATCTACACCGAATCCTCAAGAAGACATCTTACGAACTCCTAACCGGTAAAAAGCCAAATGTTTCATATTTTAGAGTCTTTGGTAGCAAATGTTTTATTCTTGTTAAAAGAGGTAGAAAGTCCAAATTTGCTCCCAAGGCTGTAGAAGGCTTTTTACTAGGATAAGATTCAAACACAAGGGCATATAGAGTCTTTAACAAGTCCACTGGACTAGTTGAAGTTTCTTGTGACATTGTGTTTGATGAGACTAACGGCTCTCAAGTAGAGCAAGTTGATCTTGATGAATTAGATGATGAAGAGGCTCCGTGCGTCGCGCTAAGGAACATGTCCATTGGGGATGTGTGTCCTAAGGAATCCGAAGAGCCCATTCAAGCACAAGATCAACCATCCTCCTCCATGCAAGCATCTCCACCAACTCAAGATGAGGATGAGGCTCAAGATGATGAAGAAGAAGATCAAGGAGATGAGCCACCTCAAGATGACGACAATGATCAAGGGGGAGATGCAAATGATCAAGACAAGGAGGATGAGAAAATTCCAAAACCGCCACACCCAAGAGTCCACCAAGCAATCCAACGAGATCACCTCGTGAACACCATCCTCGGCGACATTCATAAGGGGGTAACCACTAGATCTCGTGTTGCACATTTTTGTGAGCATTACTCTTTTGTTTCCTCTATTGAGCCACATAGGGTAGAGGAAGCACTTCAAGATTCGGATTGGGTGATGGCGATGCAAGAGGAGCTGAACAACTTCACAAGGAATGAGGTATGGCATTTAGTTCCACATCCTAACCAAAATGTTGTAGGAACCAAGTGGGTCTTCCGCAACAAACAAGATGAGCATGGTGTGGTGACAAGGAACAAGGCACGACTTGTGGCCAAAGGGTATTCACAAGTCGAAGGTTTGGATTTTGGTGAAACCTATGCATCCGTAGCTAGGCTTGAGTCAATTCGCATTTTACTTGCCTATGCTACTTACCATGGCTTCAAGCTTTATCAAATGGACGTGAAAAGTGCCTTCCTCAACGGACCTATCAAGGAAGAGGTCTATGTTAAGAACCTCCCGGCTTTGAAGACAGTGAGTACCCTAACCATGTTTATAGACTCTCTAAGGCGCTTTATGGGCTCAAGCAAGCCCCAAGAGCATGGTATGAATGCATAAGAGATTTTCTTATTGCTAATGGATTCAAAGTCGGAAAAGCCGATCCTACACTCTTTACTAAGACACTTGAAAATGATTTGTTTGTATGCCAAATTTATGTTGATGATATCATATTTGGGTCTACTAACGAATCTACATGTGAAGAGTTTAGTAGGATCATGACACAAAAATTCGAGATGTCAATGATGGGGGAGTTGAAGTATTTTCTAGGATTCCAAGTCAAGCAACTTCAAGAGGGCACCTTCATTAGCCAAACGAAGTACATTCAAGACATTCTAACCAAGTTTGGGATGAAGGACGCCAAGCCCATCAAGACACCCATGGGAACTAATGGGCATCTCGACCTCGACACGGGAGGTAAATCCATAGATCAAAAGGTATATCGGTCGATGATAGGTTCTTTACTCTATTTATGTGCTTCACGATCGGATATTATGCTTTCTGTATGCATGTGTGCAAGATTCCAAGCCGATCCTAAGGAAGCTCACCATAGGGCCGTAAAACGAATCTTGAGATATTTAGTTTATACTCCTAAGTTTGGCCTTTGGTACCCCAGGAGATCCACATTTGATTTAATTGGTTATTCTGATGCCGATTGGGCAGGGTGCAAAATTAATAGAAAGAGCACATCGGGGACTTGCCAGTTCTTGGGAAGATCTCTGGTGTCTTGGGCTTCAAAGAAGCAAAATTTTGTTGCTCTTTCAACCGCCGAAGCCGAGTATATTGCCGCAGGCCATTGTTGCGCGCAATTGCTTTGGATGAGGCAAACCTTTAGGGACTATGGTTACAAATTAACCAAAGTTCCTCTTCTATGTGATAATGAGGGTGCAATCCGCATGGCGGATAATCCCGTTGAGCATAGCCGCACTAAACACATAGCCATTCTGTATCATTTTCTAAGGGATCACCAACAAAAGGGGGATATCGAGATTGCATATGTTAGCACCAAAGAACAATTAGCCGATATCTTTACCAAGCCATTGGATGAACAAACTTTTACCAAACTTAGGCATGAGCTCAATATTCTTGATTCTAGGAATTTTTATTGATGTTTTGCACACATAGCTTATATATATACCTTTGATCATCTCTTTCATGTGCTATGACTAATGTGTTCCTTCAAGTCCATTTCATGCTAAATCATAGATTGAAAGGGAAAAGGAGTCTTCAGCGAAGACAAGGCTTCCACTCCGCTCCATCGAATCATTCATCCCTCGCCGTCGCTCCGCACAAACTCTCCAACTTTGGTATAATCTTCACTCCTCTTCTTCCGTCCAAAGGGGGAGAGAGTTGTTTAAAAAGGGCTTATATTTCACTCAAACATCCGTTTTTGGCGATTCATGCCAAAGGGGGAGAGAGTATTAGCCCAAAGCAAAAGGACCGCACCACCACCCAATTTCAAAAAAATGTAGTCTTTTAATTGGTGTTAAAAGAAGTTTTTCAATTGGTATCTTATTTTGATATAATTTCAAATTGGTATACCCTCTTCAAAATTAATATCTAAAACCCTCTTGAACACTAAGAGGAGGATTTCATTAAGGGGGAGTTTTGTTTAGTCAAAGGAACAACATTTGAAACGGGGGGAGAAAATTTCAAAACTTGAAAATGCTTCTCAAAATCTTATTCATTTACCTTTGACTATTTGCAAAAGAACTTTGAAAAGAATTTCCAAAACATTTTTGCAAAACAAAACATGTAGTGCAAGCGTGGTCCAAAATGTTAATAAGAAGAAAAGCCATCCATGCGCATCTAGTAAGTAATATTTATTGGTTTCATTCCAAGCAACCTTTGCACTTACATTATGCAAACTAGTTCAATTCTGCACTTCCAAATTTGCTTTGGTTTGTGTTGGCATCAATCACCAAAAAGGGGGAGATTGAAAGGGAAATAGGCTTACACCTTTTCCTAATTGATTTTGGTGGTTGAATTGCCCAACACAAATAATTGGACTAACTAGTTTGCTCTAGATTATAAGTTTTACAGGTGCCAAAGGTTCACAATAGACCAATAAAATGACCAAGAAAGGGTTCAAACAAAGAGAGCCAAAGACAACCGAAGTGTGCCCTGGTCTGGCGCACCGGACTGTCCGGTGTACCAGGGAACTCAGCTCCAAACTCGTCACCTTCGGGAAAATCAGAGGGCGCTCCGCTATAATTCACCGGACTATCCGGTGTGCCAGCGGAGCAACAGCTACTTCAGCGCCAATGGTCGACTGCAACCGCATTCAATGCGCTACAGTGCGTGCCAGAGTCAGAGCAGCGTCAGAAGGGGCACCGGACAGTCTACAGTACTTGTTCGGTGCACCACCGGACAGCCAGAAGACCCCACCTGTCAGAGCTCCAACGGTCAAACCCTAACGTCCGGGTGACGTGGCTGGCGCACCGGACAGTGTCTGGTGGCGTACCGGACTGTCCGGTGCGCTCGTCGACAGCAGCCTCCACCAAACGGCTAGTTTGGTGGTTGGGGCTATAAATACCCCAACCACCCCACCATTCATGGCATCCAAGTTTTCAGACTTCTACACTATTACAAGAGCTATAGCATTCAATACTAGACACAACCAAAGAGATCAAATCCTCTCCCAAGTCTGGAATCACTCCAAATCAAATAGTGACTAGAGAGAGTGACATTTGTGTTTATTTGAGCTCTTGCGCTTGGATTGCTTCTTTTTCTTTCTCATCCTTTCTTGTGATTCATTCAATTGTAACCAAGGCAAGAGACACCAATTGTGTGGTGGTCCTTGCGGGGACTTAGTGTCCCGTGTGATTGAGAAGAGAAGCTCACTCGGTCTAAGTGACCGTTTGAGAGAGGGAAAGGGTTGAAAGAGACCCGGTCTTTGTGACCACCTCAACGGGGAGTAGGTTTGCAAGAACTGAACCTCGGTAAAACAAATCCTTGTGTCTCACTCTTTATTTACTCTCGATTTGTTTTCACCCTCTCTCTCGGACTCGCTTACATTTCTAACGCTAACCTGGCTTGTAGTTGTGATTAACTTTGTAAATTTCAGTTTCGCCCTATTCACCCCCCTCTAGGCGACTTTCAGGTTTCTAGTGATACCTCCTTCCCTTGTATGGGCTGTAAGCTTGGTAAGCAATTACAATTTTCCTATTCTAGTAGTTAGATAGTGTCCACTAGACCTTTTGATCTTGTTTACTCTAATGTATGAGGCCCTACTCCCTTCATTTTGAAAGGGGGCACCATTATTATGTGTCACACCCGGTTTTAGAAGGCAAACCAAATGCGAACCATGTACGTGCCAGGATCAGCAATTCATGTACACAACAGTTACATAACTGGACATCATCACACAGTGTTCAGATAATAACATAAAAGATAGTAATAGTCGATTACATCATGATGTCCGAGACATCCACATGGTCATTAACAATTATCAAAGTGTGGAAAAGAAATGTAGATAAACGCGGCCTTCACAGGCAGCCGACTGGGGGTTTGTCGCTAACCCACGCCTAGAACTCATCGTACTCTTGGAACTCCTGGAAGTCTTCCTCCACGACTTCATCTTCTCCTGAGCAGTGGTTGCAGCGTGGACAACCTGGGGGGGGGGGGTTTGGTGTGTATAGCAAGGGTGAGTACACATCAACATACTCAACAATTGTCCCGTTTGGCTGTAGTGGACTAGCTTTATATGGGGTTAAGTCAAGCAGTTGCTTTTAGTTGGTCAGGTTATTATTACTAGTAGAGAGCCAGGTTTTAGCATCAACCCAAGTTGTTAACCCAAAAGCACCCTTTCCAAACGGAAAGAATACCAGAAAACATTACCATAATCATAATAAAAACCATCATCCTCATGGTCACCTGTAAGCAGAACATCTCAGATCCATGTATCTCTAATCAATGGAGCTTCCTTGGCCGCTCATAACCGTGAGCACAACTGATATATCAGTTTCATAACACTCTGCAAAGGTTGCACACTTTACCCAGAAGTCATGATTCCCTTTTTCCTCGGACCGATCAAACCCTTAAACACTACCAAGGTGAACAGGCAGGGTTTCACTACGTAGCCTTTACAAAGATTCCCTGAGGCTGTAGCCGCCCGTTAGGTTTCCTAAATGTAACGCACTCCTCCCCAAGGGACAATCCACCCTCGGCAGAGCGAGCCGCATACACTGAGCCCCATTGATGACACGACGGCGAAGCGAACTACACCTCAGTTCCTCTAATTATTCAGTTAAGGGCGTCCCATACCACCCTCATGGTTGCACTGTTTTCCAGGGTGGTCATCCAACGAACCAGTCCTTACAGAGAGGCACTCGAGAAACAGTTCGAGTCACCTTAAATTCCACAAGTATATCATCATAATCAAAAGGGAAAACAACGTATCATAAATAATCTAATCATGTTTATTGATTAATGTGAAGCACTAGCATAAAGCTAAACCAAGATAACCCAACCCAAATAGGTAAACAAGGATAAGATGAACAAAAGCTAGTCAATCCTTAGGTATAAATTGTGTAAATGCGGGTAGTGAATTATAAAATGAGTATGACATAGATGGGTCAAGGGACACTTGCCTTCACCAACCAGCTGCTGCTCAGGGTCTTCACCTGTAACTCCTTCGGACTCAACCAACTGACCGTTATCTATAAGAGTTCAAACATACATTCCACAAATTTAATACAAAAAGAATAGTACACCATGTAGTAGAATATAACAAATAAGCAGACGCTCAGCGCAGGGCTCGCACCTACGACTAAGCGAGAAAGAAAAACAACGGCCGAGGCTACAGTCGAAAGACGATTATGTTAAGCAGTTATGGATTAAAGTATTTTCCTAAACATAACCATATTAATCTGACAATCGCGCTATGCATAAAATAAAGTTGCGCTACACGTTTAATCATTACAAACAGTTCACGTTAAGTTTAAAATAATTGTCGTGCGGCGAAATGCACGATGACACACGCGATTAAACTGAAAATAGAACGAGTCATCGCGCAGAGAGGTGCATGACGCAACACTTAGACTAAACTTAAAATTGAACGGACCGTCGCGCGACGTAGCACGCCACGAAACACTTGAATTAATTATGAAAATAACGTCAAGCATCGCGCGACAAAGCGCACGACAGCATACGTCACTTAAACTGAATTTAAAACAAAATATCGCGCGACGAGACGCACGATGTCACACATTAAATAATCTGAATTTAAGACGAACCGTCGCGCGACGAAGCGCACAACGCAGCACACTAATAAATCTAAAATTAAAATTAATCGTCACGCGACGAAGCGCGCGACACAACCTATTAGATAATCTGAAAATAAATTGAATCATCGCACAACGAAGCGCGTGACGCAGCACACTAAATAAATCTGAACTTAAAATAAATCATCGCGCGACGAAGCACGCGACACAACCTATTAGATAATCTAAAAATAAATTGAATCGTCGTGTGACGAAGCACGCTACGCAACACACTAAATAATCTAAAATTGAATTAGATCGTCACGCGACGAAGCGCGCGACACAACACGCTAAATAATCCAAAATTAAACCGAATCATCGTGTGACGAAGCGCGCGATGCAGCACACTAGATTAAATTAAAATTAACAAAGCAGAATTTCAAACGCCACGTGCGCGAGAACAGGATCGCGCGGGCGCCAGGGGCGCGCGGCTGGGGACGAGCGCGCGGCCAGGGCCGGGCGCGGCCAGGGCCAGGCGCGGCCAGGAAGGCACGGGGTCGCGGCCCGGGGACGACGCGCGGGAGGCGGTCGGGGGCGCGGCTAGGGGCGGCGCGGGGTCGCGGCCAGGGGGCGCGCGGGGTCGGCCAGGGGGCAGCGCGGGGTCGCAGCCAGGGGGGCGCGCGGGGTCGGCCAGGGGGCGGTGCGGGGTCATGACCAGGGGGCGCGCAGCCAGGAGGGCGCGCGGGCAGGGGAGAGGGCGCACGGGGAGGAGAGGAGGAAGAAGAGGAAGGGGAAGAGAGGGGGAGATGGGGTCTCACCTTGGGGTCCAAAATGCAGCGATAACCGTCACCGGATCACCTAGGGCAAAGAGGTGGAAGAGAGGTGGGGGAGAGGGAGAGGGAGTTGTTGCGCGGGAAAATCAAATGAGGGAGAGATAGGGAGGGGGCGCGCATGGGGGGGTGGGGGGGTGGGGCGCCAGGGGCGCGCGGGGCGCATCGGGCAGGGCCAGGCCGGGCTAGGTCGGGTCGGACTAGGTCGCGTCGCGGGTCGAAAACTCACAGCACACCCGACCACTGATCGGAATCCAACTACGAATCAAAAACCCAAAACGAGGCGAGACGGACGCACGATTAAACACAACATCAGACAAAATAAATGTGCTTCGGCATGATGCAACAGCCATGTCAACTTAGGTTTTTTTGTTTACACACGATACGGACACCAATTGTTATACTGTTTTGAAAATGGGAAGAAGGAGCGAAACAGGAAGAGAAAAGAGAGTAACGCCTGAATTTGGTGAGTATTAAAGAAGAAAAAAATTCTACCCCTAAATTCAGGGCATTACAAACCTATCCCCCTTAAAAGAATCTCGCCCTCGAGATTCAAGGTTGGCCAGCAAAGAGTTCGGGATAGTTGGCCATCAGATCATCTTCATGCTCCTAGGTTGCTTCTTCCTCAGAGTGGTGACCCCATCTGACTTTGCACATTCTGATAGTTTTCCTCCGGGTGACCCTGTCTACAGTCTCAAGAATCTACATTGGCTTCTCTATATAGGTCAAGTATTCTTGGACTTCCAGACCTTCCACTAGCAACTGCTCTTCTGGCACACGCAGACACTTCTTCAACTGAGACACATGAAAGACATCATGCACCGCTGATAAATCTTCTGGCAGACTGAGCTGATAGGACACTTCTCCACGCTTTGCGAGAATCTGATACGGACCAACATACTGGGGTGCTAGCTTACCTTTGACTCCGAATCTTCTGACTCCTCTGATAGGCGACACCTTTAGGTAGACAAAATCTCCGACTTCAAAACTCAGCTCTCTCCTTCTTGTGTCTGCATAACTTTGCTGCCTTGATTGCGCTAACTTAAGATTCTCCCGAACCATCTTAATGTTCTCTTCAGCTTTGAGCAAAATATCTGGCCCAAACACTTGCTTTCTCCAGGCTGATCCCATTGCAATGGAGTTCTACAACTCCTTCCATAAAGCGCCTAAAATGGTGACATCTTCAAGCTGGCCTGGTAACTGTTGTTATAGGAGAATTCTGCATAAGGTAATCTCTTGTCCCATCCGGACTGATCTTGCAACACACAAACTCTCAACATATCTTCAAGGATTTGATTAGTTCTTTCAGTCTGACCGTCTATCTACGGATGATATGCTGAACTGAAATTCAGGTGTGTACCCAAGGCTTCTTGCAATTGCTGCCAGAAATGAGAGGTGAACTGCATTCCTCTGTCTGACACTATCTTCTTTGGTACACCATGGAGACAAATGATCCAGGACATGTACAGCTCCGCCAATACTACACTGCTGTAGCTAGTCTTGACAGGTATGAAGTGGGCCGACTTGGTTAAGCGGTCCACCACTACGCAAATGGAATCATAGCTGGCTCGAGTGCGAGGCAATCCGACTATGAAGTCCATCCCAATTTCATTCTATTTCCACTGAGGAATTCACAACGGCTGCAACAACCCAGCTGGCTTCTGATGCTCTACCTTGATCCTTTGACAACTATCACATATAGTCACATGCTCTGTGATCTCCCTTTTCATTCCGTACCACTAGAATTTCTTCTTCAGATCCTGATACATCTTCTCACTTCCAGGGTGTATGGAATAAGCTGTCTCATGAGCTTCCTTGAGGATCAATTCCCGAATAGACTGGACATCGGGAACACACAAACGGTCCTTGAACCATACCGCACCTTCTACATATTCCCGAAAGTCTTTGCCTCTTCCTTCTAGAATCAGTTGCTGGATTTCATTGATCTTCTCATCATTCTTCTGTGCTTCTTTGATTTCCCGCTCTAAGGTGGGTTCTAACTCAACTGTTACTCCTCGCATGGTGTTCAGGAATCCAAGACTCAACCTGTCAAATTCTTTGGCCAACTCATAAGGCATCGGATGAGTGACCATCATATTGACTTGACTTTTCCTGCTTAAGGCATCTGCTACCACATTCGCTTTGCCTGGATGGTAGTGAATTTCTAATTCATAGTCTTTGATCAACTCTAACCACCTTTGTTGCCTCATATTCAGCTCCGACTGAGTGAATATGTACTTCAGACTCTTGTGGTCTGTGTAGACATCACATTTCTGCCTCTACAGATAGTGCCTCCATGTCTTCAGTGCATGAACCACTGCTGCTAACTCTAGATCATGGATTGGATAATTCTTCTCATGAACCTTCAGCTGCCGGGATGAGTAAGCCACAACTATTCCCTCTTGCATCAACATGCATCCCAAGCCGGTGTAACAAGCATCGCAATACACCGAGAAGGGCTTGTGCACACCAGGCAAGACTAAGATAGGCGTTGTAGTCAACTTCTCTTTCAGCGCTTCAAAGGCTTCTTGGCACTTCTGGGTCCACTTGAACTCCACTTTGTTGGCTAGCGAAGCTTTCATTGGTTTCACAATCTTCGAAAATCCTTCAATGAATTGCCGATAATATTTGGCCATTCCAATGAAGCTCTTGATTCCTCGAGCATCTGTTGGCGCTTTCCAGTTCAAAATGTCTGCCACTTTCTTCGGGTCCACAGCCAATCCATCTTTGTTTATTATGTGACCCAAGAACAGGACTTCATCAATACAGAACTCGCACTTGCTCAACTTTGCATACAGCTGGTGTTCTCGCAATCTCTACAATACCATCTTCAAATGATCCACATGCTCCTCCTCACTTTGAGAATATATAAGAATATCATCAATAAATACCGCCACAAACTTGTCGAGATAATCCATGAATACACTGTTCATCAGGTTCATGAAGAAGGCTGGTGCATTTGTCAGGCCAAAAGACATAACAGTAAACTCGTATAGCCCATACTTGGTAATGAATGCTGTCTTTAGAATGTCTGAAGGTTGAATCCTGAGCTGGTGATAACCTGACCTCAGATCTATTTTTGAGAACACACTGGCTCCTCTCAGCCGGTCGAACAGATCTTCTATTCTGGGCAAGGGGTACTTGTTCTTGATTGTGACCTCATTCAGAGCTTGATAATCGATGCACATCCTCCTAGTGCCATCTTTCTTCTCCACGAATAGGACAGGGGCGACCCAAGGTGAGGTGCTTGGTCTAATGTAACCTTTCTCTGATAGCTCATCTATTTGCTTCTTGAGTTGAACCAACTCTGGTCTTGATACCATGTAAGCTCTTTTAGAAATGGGGGCGGTGCTAGGAAGAAGCTCTTTGGCAAACTCAACTTTCCGCTCAGGTGGCATACCTGGTAAATCTTTCGGGAACACATCCGGAAACTCTGACACAACCTTGATAGTCTCGAGTGAATGTGCCTCCTTGCTATCAATAGCCATCTGATGACAACCTCCTTTCCTTGGCTCAGATGAGACTAACTCAGCCACCACTTCTTCTCCTAGTGGAGACACCAACTTAATTGTCCTCTTATCACAACTGATAATTGCTCGGTACTTATCTAGCCAATTCATCCCTAGGATGACATCTATTCCCTGAGTACCCATTACTATGAGGTTAGCGGGAAATTCTATACCCCTTATTTCCACACTTACATTCAAGCAAACACTACCGGCTCGAACTTTACCACCGACTGAATCAATTTGAATGGGTATTGACATGATAGTTATTGGAAGATTATGGCTTCTACCCATGATGCAGTAATAAATGAATGCGTTGCTCCAGTATCAAATAATACTTCTGCAATATGGGAATCGACTGGAAACATACCTACTATCATGCCTGGTGTTTCCTGGACTGCTTCAGCCTCCAAATGGTTTAGTCTCCCATGGTTGTAGCGTGTCTGGACGTGGTTGTCTGCTCCTGGCTAAGACACATTCTGCTTCACTGGGGCACTAGGGCCTGACTGCTGTTGAGCTGCCTTCTTTGGACAATGCATAACCTAATGGCCTTGCTCTCCACAATGGAAACATGCTCTGCCTCCGCTTTGCACTAGGGCTGCTTGACTACTCTGGTTGGTAGCTGGGGCGGGGAGGCGAGGTGCCTGCTGATTCTGCCTCTGGAACTGACTTCCTCCTGTCTGACTGTTCTGGTGATTCTGCTGCTGATGCTGGGGGTACTGTCTCTGAAACTGCTGCTGAGGCGGGCGCTAATTCTGCTTGAACTACTGAGGCGGGTTGCCAGAGAAACGGGGCGATTGCTGCTTCCAGGCTGAGGTCCACCAATCTTGCACTTGCGATACTCCATCTCCTTGCGCTTCTTCTCTGTCATGATTGCTCTGTCAATCAGATGCTGAAATGTGGGGAAGGTATGGTTCATCAGCTAATAGTGCAGGAGATTGACTAAGCCTCTCAAGAAATGATACTGCCTCTTGGCATCTGTGCTGACATCTTCAAGAGCATAGCGGGACAACTGCAGAAACCTGTCTCGGTACTCACTGATAGACATGGGCCCTTGCTTGAGTGCTAGAAATTCCTCTTTCTTCACTGTCATCAGACCTGCTCGAACATGATACTGACGAAAATTATCTCTAAATTCCTCCCAAGTGATGGTGTCAGGATTGGCGTGGGTGGCGAGGTAGGACTCCCACCAAGACTGAGCTGCTCCTCTCAACAAACGGGGACCATATAGAACTTTCTCCTTGTCATCACATTGAGCGGTGTGCAACTCCCGCTCCACGGTACGCATCCAATCTTCAGCATCCATGGGGTCAGCAGAGTGAGCGAACACTGGGGGATGACCTCTTATGAATTCAGCACGCTTGTCTATGGGCATCTAAGGCATCTGAGGCTGAGGTGGGGGCTGATGCTGCTGCTGCTGCATAGCGGCCAGAGTCTGACCAATGGCTTGGACTGCCTAAGTCTGCATCAAGAACATCTGCTCTATTGTCATTGGGGGTGGTGGTGGCAACTGCTGCTGAGGTGCCTCATCTTGCGGTGCTGGCTGCTCCTGCTGAGCACGCCTTCCTCCTCTGAGTCTGTTGTCTGACATCTGCAGAATGCAACCACACATCAGAACTGATCTTGCAAAACTTGCAGCATAAGAAAAGACTATAGAATTCTTCCACAATGCTGAATGGATGAACATCCTCACTGACTCCCAACACAGATAAGCACAGCTTCTCAAATAAAGAAGAAAGTAGAATAAAAGGGCTCCCAACTAGATAACTAATTTTATTAACATTAATAGGTAAACCAAAGTGCAGGGGGTACCCACACTCTGGCGACAGTCATTACAAAGATCCAAATCCATCATAGTCAATCATGACAAACATAAAAACACAGGATAAGCAAACTACCCTATCTAACTAAAACTAACTGAGAGTAAGACTAAGGCTAAGACTAAGATTTCTATTTTAAACATTAATTACAAGATCTGATGCTGACAATCTATGGTTCTAAATTTATCTTGGTCCTGCAGTCGGGGTTACCGTAAGCATGGTGTCCACGCCGAGGTGAGCGGTACGGGTGCTGAGTCCCGACGGGGGCGGGAGAGCCATCCTTTAGGTGATGGCGCTCCGCGTGTTCAGCCCGCAACTAGGCGATCTCAGCACAAGCCCTACTCAGCTCATCTAAAGTATGGTCCAGCTCCATGTTTAGCACGTCGGCTAGGTTGACTGTGCTGCTCAACCTAGGCTTGTCCTCACCAATAGGCGAGACAACCACACCTCCTGTGCTGCTGGATGGACGGCGGGGGTAATACCTCAGGTCGAGACCATCGACCACCCCACCGAGCACTGAGCAGTAGTGCGAAAGCACATGCTGTCCGGCATCTTGTATGGCCACCTCAGCTGAGTCCCGCTCAGAGATAGAGTAATGCTCTGAGCAGACCTCCGCATCCTAGAGACCATTCTCTGGACGGCGCACCAAACAAGTCACCTCCCAATGGTCCGGGTAAACCCAGCGACTGTGCTGGAAGACAACATAATGATACTCGATAGACCAAGTACGCCGGTCAAGTGCCTAGCGTAGCAAGGCGTCGAGCGCATCGTGAAAGTGACACCCACGAGCAGCGTCATGAGTGATGGGTCGAGCAACACATCCCTCCGGCTCCTGTTCCTCTAAAAGTCGGTGTTGTGGCTTGAGCTACTGTAGTCACCTCCGTCGTCGGGGTCTCCTCCAATAGCTACTTCAGCGGTTGGGACGCCCAGTGGTGGTGCAGGGGGCGCCTCCAGCGGGGGCACAGGAGAGCAGCTCCTCACAGACTCTACCTCCTGCTGAAGCGAGGAAGAAGAGCCCTGCTGCTCTAGCTCCTGTCTCCGACGCTCCTGCTCCTCGTGCAGGTGACGGTGCAGCCTCACCAAATGGCTAGACTGACCAGTCACTGGACAGTTAAGCAGACGCTCCGTGAGACGAGAAGGCAAGAAAGGAATGACTGACTTCCGTGCGGTGTGTCTAAGACGAGCCATCTACAAAAGACACCGTAAGCATAAGAGTGAGAACAGAGCTAATATGACTAGCAAGTAGACCATAAAAAGATAAGGAAATAGAGTAAAACAAAATTTTTAGCAAGGTATAATATATATAATGGAACATAGATTTGGTCGATATGACCAACTTTTGAAAGGATACCAGAGTCATGGTGATAATAGAGGTCTATAGTCCTTAGAACAACCATTCTACTCTAGGTTAGCGGTCCTACGGTCAGCATGGCTTTGATACCACCTATGTCACACCCGGTTTTAGAAGGCAAACCGAATGTGAACCATGTACGTGCCAGGATCAGCAATTCACGTACACATCAGTTACATAACTAGACATCATCACACAGTGCTCAGATAATAACATAAAAGATAGTAATAGTTGATTACATCATGATGTCCGAGACATCCACATAGTCATTAACAATTATCAAAGTGCGGAAAAGAAACGTAGATAAACGCGGTGTTGGGACCATGCTTCGTCGCCGAAGGTCCTGCAGGAAGAAACAGCTTCGGCTAAAGCTGCTTATACATGATGACCGAAGCTACCACTCATGAAGCTTCGGTGTTATAGCATGCCCGAAGATGAAGGATCGAACCGACTTAAAGATAGAATGACCTTTTAACCCATAAGGGTCTGAGTCATTGTTGTAAACTTTTATAAGGGGCATGATTGTAATTCCTTACAGGCTGTGTCCTGTGTCTATAAATAGTGAACAATATTCCTTTACTGTCCACGCATTCCTGTAATTGCAAACGCATTGCCCGATAATTATTATCTGTCAAGGAGAAGGTATAAATGTACTTAAACTCTATGTTTTGACATTTTTATGTTCATATAATAAAATATGTGAATGTTGTTACTTATTTCTGATACATCTATCTTTAATGTCTCATGTTTTATATATTATTTCATATTATTTTGTAAGTTTAATCACGAAGGTATGACCTTCGTGATACTTCACTCATGGTATTCGTCCGAAGTTCATTAAATCCTTGGGGAAATAATGCTTCAGCGGACGAAGGGCATTAATATTTAACATTTTATGTTGCCTTGTTCTTAATTCATAGCATTTGAGAACAAGTCCCCAACATTAGCGCCCACCTCCGGTGAACTCACTTCCACTTTCCTGAGACAATGGCTTCGTTCAAGAACCAAGCTGGAACTGCTTCGGCTCCGAAGCTGATTCTCCCGATAACAGGCGGTTCATGCTCAGAGCCGGCTAACAAGAAACAGAAGAAGGAGGCACAGAGAAGAGTACAACATGTAGGGGTACAAGGACCCTTCATCAAATCAAGATGGCCTCACATCCCAATTACCTTTTCTCAAGAGGATCTTCAGCTCAAGGATTACCCACATAATGATGCCATGCTCAGTGCAGCAGATATCATATTTGCTAAGGCCTTCAGACAAATGCAAGAGCCTGAAGACAAGATTCATGATGCTACGCACCCTCTTTGTGGCTTTGGAGGGCGGCAGATTGTAGCACTTGGTAAGATTACCATGCCAGTAACCTTCGGATTCGTCAACAACACAAGGACTGAGCAAATTGTGTTTGACATTGTTGACATGGAGTATCCTTACAATGCTATCATTGGTCGCGGAACACTCAATGCTTTCGAAGCAATTCTTCATCCAGCATATCTTTGCATGAAGATACCTTCGGATCAGGGACCTATTGCTATTTATGGGAGTTAGGAAGCCACCAGAAAGGCCGAAGGGAATTGGACTGATTCAAAGGAAATCCATAACATAGATGAAGCCAAAGCTTGTGAGCAGTACAAGCATAGAAGGGAGAAGGCTGCTTCGGCCGATCAGCCGAAACCCATGCTTTTATGCGAAGATATCGCAGAGTAGAAGGTGCTGCTGGGATCTCAATTGTCTAAGGAACAAGAGAAAACCTTGATAAGATTCTTGTTCAACAACAAAGATGTCTTTGCATGGTCGGCTAATGATCTTTGCGGAGTTAACAGGGATGTTATTGAACATTTGCTTAATGTTGATCCATCCTTCAGACCCAGAAAGCAGAGGCTTCGGAAGATGTCTGATGACAAGGCCGAAGGTGCTCGTAATGAAGTGAAAAGACTTCTCAGTGCTGGAGTTATCAGAGAGGTAAAATACCCAGAATGGCTGGCTAACACTGTTATGGTAAAAAAGGCCAATGGTAAATGGAGGATGTGTATCGATTTTACTGATCTCAACAAGGCCTGTCCGAAGGACGAGTTTCCATTGCCAAGGATAGATTCCTTAGTTGATGCAGCAGCTTCATCAGAGCTTATGAGTCTGCTGGACTGTTATTCAGGCTATCATCAAATTTGGATAAAGAAGGAGGATGAGCCGAAGACCAGCTTCATAACCCCTAGTGGAACGTATTGTTACCTTCGAATGCCTGAGGGGCTCAAGAATGTTGGAGGAAGCTTCAGTAGAATGACAGCGAAGGTTCTTCAGTCTCAGATAGGCAGAAATGTGTTAACTTATGTTGATGATATCATTGTAAAAAGCACGAAGCAAGAGAATCACATTACTGACCTCCAGGAAACCTTCGCTAATTTCAGACAGGCCGGTTTAAAGTTGAATCTAGAAAAATGTGTCTTCGGGGGTGAAGAAAGGGAAATTTCTTGGCTGCATAGTTTCAACAAAAGGAATTGAGGCTAATCCAAATAAAATCAAAGCTATCCTTCGAATGGAACCACCCAGTACAAAGAAGGGGGCTCAAAGATTGACAGGAAGACTGGCATCTCTCAATAGATTCATATCTAGATCAACAGAGAGAAATTTACCATTTTTCGAAGTGCTGAAGTCAGCCAAAGTTTTTCAATGGGGACCGGTCCAGCAGAGAGCCTTCGAAGAGCTGAAGCAATATTTGATAAACCTAACAACGCTAACTCCACCAACGCCAGGGGCTCCTCTGTTGTTATATGTGGCAGCCTCGCACTCAGCGGTAAGTGTGACACTTGTCCAAGAGAAGCTTGAAGGGCAAATCAAGAAGCAAGCTCCAATATACTTTGTATCTGAAGTTCTTAGTTTATCAAAGAAAAATTATACAGAATTGGAGAAGGTGCTATATGCTGTTTTGATGGCTTCTAGAAAGCTTCGACATTATTTCCAAGCATACAATATAATTGTCCCTTCTTCACAACCATTGAAGGACATTATGAGAAATAGAGAAGCTACTGGAAGGATTGGAAAGTGGGCTGCGGAACTTAATGAATTCTGCATTGATTATGTACACAGATCTTCGATTCAGTCCCAGGCGTTAGCTGACTTTATTGCTGACTGGACGCCAGGGGCTCAAGTAGAAGAGGCAAATAAAGATGCCGAAGCATGGACAATATTCTGCGATGGTTCTTGGGGAACCTTCGGAGCAGGAGCAGCCGCTGTGTTGGTCGCACCCTCCAAAGTTAAAACTTGCTACGTAGCAAGACTTGATTTTAGCTGCACAAATAACATTGCTGAGTACGAAGCTTTACTTTTGGGTCTTCGGAGGTTAAAGGCAATGGGAATCAGAAGGGCGGTTCTTAAAACTGATTCCCAGGTTATCTCTGGTCATATTGACAAGAGTTGTAAGGCAAGAGACCCGAAGCTTGAGAAGTATCTAGATACTGTCCGAAGGATTGAAGCTTCCTTTGAAGGGTTTTCTGTAAAAAATATTCCTCGAGGAGAAAATGAGCATGCTGATTTGCTAGCCAAGTCAGCAGCACATGGGCTGCCCTTACCTTCGGAAGTATTTTTAAAACAATAAAAGCACCTTCGGTTGAACTTCTTGAAAGAGCGGTCCTCAACATATCTCCTGTTTATTGTGAAGACTGGAGAACTGAGATCATCTCTTACCTTAAGGGTAATTTCCTTTCAGATGATGAAGCTTATAACAAGAGAATAGAGGCAAGAGCTCGTCCATATGTAATAATAGAAGGGGAGCTGTACAAGCATGGTGTCTGCTCTCCGTTATTCAAATGTTTATCCAGAGCCGAAGGTATAGAATTGATGAAGGAAATACATGCAGGCTTGTGTGGATCTCACATTGGATCTAGGCCTTTGCTGGGAAAAGTTTTTCGCCAAGGATTTTATTGGCCAAAAGCAGCTTCGAATGCAGCGGAACTAGTCCAAAAGTGCGAAGGTTGTCAGAAATGTGCAAGAGATCAAAAACAACCTTCGTCTCTAACTCAGTTAATACAACCCACTTGGCCGTTGCAAAGGTGGGGCCTTGATTTGTTAGGTCCGCTACCACCAGCACAAGGGAATTTAAGATATGTTGTAGTGGCAGTGGAATATTTTTCTAAATGGATTGAGGCAAAGCCTTTAGCCACAATAACTTCGGTTACTGTTCAAAAGTTTTTCTGGCAAAACATTGTTTGTCGCTTCGGAGTGCCGAAGGCTATCACTGTGGACAATGGAACACAGTTTGACTCCGAAGCTTTCAAAGAATTTTGTGAACAAATTGGCACAAAGATCCATTTTGCGTCAGTTCAACATCCGGAATCAAATGGACTAGTTGAAAGGGCTAATGGCATCATAATGACAGGAATAATGAAGTTAATATTCAATCAGCCAAGGGGAAAGTGGCCAGAAGAATTAATTAATGTGGTGTGGAGCCACAACACAACAGTATCAAGGTCAACAGGTTTTACACCATTCAAATTGCTGTTTGGTGATGAAGCAATAACCCCAGAAGAGGCTAAGGCAGGATCAATAAGAACAGTGGCTTCGGCGATAGACGAAGCTGATTGTTCTGTGGACAAAGATGCTATAGAAGGGATTAGGCTTTAGGCTGTGGAAAACATCAATAAATACCAAGCTGAAACAATAAAATGGTGTGATAGAAAGGTTCGGTTGAAGAACATTAAGCCAGGACATTTGGTGCTTCGAAGAGTGGCCAACCCAGACACAGTGGGCAAACTACAACTAAAATGGGAAGGCCCCTTTCTGGTAGTATCTTCGTCAAGACCCGGTTCCTACAGATTAAAGGATATGGACGGCAACGACATTCCTAGATCGTGGAATGCGGATGAGCTTCGGCGGTATTATGTGTAACTTGATGTAATCTTTTTTATTTTTTATTGTTGTTTTAGTTTTTCCTTATGGCACCCTTTTCCTTTCCAAAGGGGGAGAAAGGTTTTTAATGGGGCCACAACATGTAATTTTTCTTTTCCTTATTTCAATTCTATAAGAGTGATATCCCCCAAAAATGTAAATGTAAAAGCTGACAACGCACCATCGAGTGCAATGGAAAAAGAAAAGAAGGAGAAGCTCAAAAGTTGTTCCCAAGGGAATGCAGAGCTTACAGCGAAAAATAAACGCTGATTCCACCGAAAGTAAAAGGCGATGAAGCTCCTAAGGGAGGCTTACAACGAAAAATAAACGCTGATTCCGCCGAAAGTAAAAGGCGAAGAAGCTCCTAAGGGAGGCTTACAGCGAAAAGTCAGCGCTGATACACCGAAAAGTAAACGGTGAAGCCGAAAAATAAACGGCAAAAAGATTTGAGTCATTCTCAAGGGAATGAGGGCTATGATTATGGTTTTTTGGATGTACATTCAAATAATCATTTGCACAATGCATTACATCATGACATTTGCATTCATAAACATTCATTTAGACATATATAGGATCATCATCATCGTATCATACAGAAATGCAGATGCTTCGGCTATGAGGAAAAACTTCGGAGAAAGAGGAAATTTTCATGCTTCGTTGTGTATGAAAAGAAGGGAAGGTGTTTTTCGCCTTCGGCTCAAAAGTAAAGTTTCGTTCACGCAAAGCAGATTGTACACGGATAAAGGAGAAAAGATATATTACAAGGTATGCACAAATTTACATAAGTTTTTTCCACAATTATATTACAAAGATCTCTTCAGAATTTTTTGCAGGAAAGTCTTTTACAACAACTGTTAAGCTTCAGCCCGTCATTCTTCAGCTTCATCATCCTGCACATATTAAAGCAGAATAAGAAAGGTGCAAATTTCAAGGAGAAGGTGAAAGTAACAAGTATAAGTTTCTCACCGGCTTAAGGTGGCTCCGAGCTTCGTCACCAGCCATTTTTCGCCCGCCATTTACCCAAATCTGAGTCATAAATCTGTTTCCAATGCTTCGGGCTAGGCTTGGGATGTCAACCAAATCTGCTGGTGACAAGCTGAAGTTTGGCCTATTTACAATTTTTTCCGTGCGTACAGCCAGCCTTCAGGAAAGCGGTGGCTGTGCCTCGAGAAGCTAGCAGGGCGCAGAAGTCAGCATGCCCAGCAATAACTTCGTCAAGTGCATCAACCTCGCCTTCAATGTATTCTAGGGTGCTGGGCAGGTTCTCAGCTGAAGGTGTAAATATATCAGAGCTGGCTCCAATTGAGTGAAACACATCCTTCAGCCGCTGCACGCATCGGCTGCCGAAATTTAAGCATTTCTCCTGAAGCTCCTTCAATGATTTTTGCAAATTTGAATTCTTCTCGATTTCGGTCTTGAGACTTGTTTCGAGGTTCTTCTTTTCCTGCTCAGATTTTTCTGACTTTTTGAGTAATTCATTGTTTAACCTGTTATTTTCGGCTTGGGCTTAAGCCAATGAACCTTCCATAGAATGAATGACGAAGTCCTTCTTTTCCAAGGCAGCATCGTGATCTTTAACTTTGATTTTAAGATCTTGAACAACGGAGTCTTTTTCCTTTAGAGCAGCTTCGTAATTTTTGACTTTGTTTTCTAGATCTTTGATGGTAGCTTCGTTCTTTTCATCCTCAAGATCTTGTTGCATTCTCAGCACTTTACTTAGAAGTATACTCTGCCAAAACAACCTTCGTCAGAAAACAACTTAATTCAAAATAAAAAATATATAATAATAAAAAATCGAGACTTTTTTACCTTGAAATTAGCATAGAGCAAGCTACCGGCGATATGCTGTCGCTGGTATCTGCAGAGGTCCGCTTCTATCTTCGGCAGGCCAACGCTTTTGGAGAAGGTCCTAACAACCTTGGCCTCGGTTCGGTTCCGAAGGCATCTCAGCTTCCCTTCATTGACTCCACCAAATAGCAGAGACCCTGGTTTGTATCCACAGGATATAGCATATTTCTTCAGCTCTTCTTTTTCAGCGTCTAACAACTCTTGTCCAAGTATATCTTGAAAATTAAAATATTCTGTTTCCAAAATGTCTTCAATCTGCTCTTTTCCTTTTTCTGTTGCCGTGTTCACTGTAACCACAGCAGTTTCTTCTTCAGCCATTCTCAGAAGCATATTGTCAATATCATCAAGTGTAGTTTCCAGGTTAGGATCTTCGTTGGTCCCGGTTTCGGCCCCGATGGCTTCGGCTCCGGTGGCTTCGGCTCCGGTGGTTTCGGCTCTGGTGGCTTCGGCTCCTCCGGTTTCGGCTCCGGCGGTTTCGGCTCTGATGGCTGTGGGATCGGCAGTGACAATTTTTGACGCCGAGGTCGGTGGCGGTGTCTGATGAATGACATCAGCCACTTGGATAATTCTTCGTTTTTTCGGCTTTGCGGGACTTTCTGCTGCCGAAGCTTCTTTGCCCTTCTGAAAAAACTTCGTCAGTTCTGGCGCTAGCGGGCTTAGCTTGACAGGCAAAGGTTCAGTCATTACCTTCAGAATCTCTTCCACTTCGGCAGCAGAAGGTGTCGCAGGAGCTTCCTCCTCCTGGGCCGACGTCTTTGGTTTTGGAGATGCAGGTTTTGGAGATGCATCTTTTCTTTTCCTTGAAACAGCTACCCTCGGTCCAGGGCTCAGTTTTTCAGAAATTTCTTTTTCCTTTTTGGCCAATTTGGTGCTTTCTTTGTCCAGGGCGCTAGCAATCCTCTTTCTCTTCGGGCCTTCGGCATCTCCGCCCAGTTGCTCGTAATCAGGGTAATCAAAATTCAAAGCATCTAGCACACGATTCAATCTTCGCTTCGGACGAGTGCCGAAGGCTGCAGTCATCAACTGATCTTCTTTCTTAGAGTAATTTCCGAGGATATCGTTGCACATAATCTCGATTGTGTCCAGCCACTCTTGGCAGGGCTTTTTAAAGTGTTTTTTAAACTTGTAGTAATACAACAATCGAACAAATTCTCCCTTTTTCTTTTCTCCCTCCAGCTTTGGCATCTCCCAATCCCTCATTGTTGGAAACACTTCAAAAGCCAGAAATTCCTGCACCAAGTCTCTAGTGCCAATATGATCTGAAATCACGTGAAATTCAGCCAAAGCAATTTGGCTCGGGCTTCCACTTATCATGTTGCATCGGGGCCTCGTTTCTCCGAAGGTTAGCTCTAGTGGACTCTGGACCAATTTATCTTCATCTTTATCAACTTTAACATAAAACCACTCAGATTTCCATCCGGCTAGCCATTTGCTTTGGTAGCTTATCACTGGAAACTTCGAAGTTTTGCGATAAGCAAAGTTGTAACATCTAAAATTCTCATGAAGACCATCTCCTCTGGCTTTAGTCTGATAGTGTAGTTCATGGACTCGACAGAAACCTTCACCGAACGGTTCCACTCCCTAGCTACGAAGGGCCCAAATATAAACACTTAATCTAACAATAGTGTTAGGGGTCAGCTGATGAAGGTAAACCCCAAACTTCTTCAACACATCAGCAATCATTCCATTCAAAGGAAACCTTAATCCTGCTTTAAAGAAGCTTTTGAACACAACCACTTCATTCTTTTCCGGCTTCGGAGTAATCTCCTCCCCGCCAAAACGAACCAGCTCCTTTTTTGTTTCACTAAAGTAGCCCAGCTTCACTATTTTTGGAAGATCAGCTTCAGAGATGGTGGACTTTCCAAAGTCCAAATGACTAGGTTTGCTTGGCATCCCGCAGTTGTACTCATCTTTGGAACCAACTTCTTCAACATCAGATTGCGTTGCTTCGGCAGCAGGTGTGTCTTCTGATGGAACCAGCCCGGAACGCCTCATCGCTTTAGAAATCGGAATAGTTTCAACGGCTTCGGTCTCGTCTCCAACACGCTCAACCCTAGCAGTGGAGCGTATTCTGGCCATTTGATTTTAAATTTTCTTGAAAAAATTCTTTGGAAGTCAATAACCTTTTTTCCGAAGCTATCCTCGTGACGAAGCACAATCCAAACTGGAGCTTCGTTTGAATGCAAAAATCAAGCTTCGGCTATGGTTAAATTTTTGGCAGCAAAACAGTGCAATAGCAATGAATGCCGTGGTAACTTCACACCTACCTGTCTGTTTATATAGTGCTGCAGGTAAGAAGGTGAATCGTCAGGATTTTTTCACCGGGAAAACAGTCACTCGCACCCACTGCACGGTGGGCCGCAAAAACCAAAAAGGTGAACCTGCATGGTAGGACCGCTCCGCGCTCGAAAACTGTATCGTTTCTCGGCAACGAGCTCAGGGAAGGTGTTTTTCGGACCTTCGGCTTCCCGAAGCCTAAGAGACTTTTTTCACGGATCAAGCTCGTTACGAAAAACGATCTAGCACCGCGAAGGGGCTACTGTTGGGACCATGCTTCGTCGTCGAAGGTCCTGCAGGAAGAAACAGCTTCGGCTAAAGCTGCTTATACATGATGACCGAAGCTACCACTCATGAAGCTTCGGTGTTATAGCATGCCCGAAGACGAAGGATCGAACCGACTTAAAGATAGAATGACCTTTTAACCCATAAGGGTCTGAGTCATTGTTGTAAACTTTTATAAGGGGCATGATTGTAATTCCTTACAGGCTGTGTCCTGTGTCTATAAATAGTGAACAATATTCCTTTACTGTCCACGCATTCCTGTAATTGCAAACGCATTGCCCGGGAATTATTATCTGTCAAGGAGAAGGTATAAATGTACTTAAACTGTATGTTTTGACATTTTTATGTTCATATAATAAAATATGTGAATGTTTTTACTTATTTCTGATACATCTATCTTTAATGTCTCATGTTTTATATATTATTTCATATTATTTTGTAAGTTTAATCACGAAGGTATGACCTTCGTGATACTTCACTCATGGTCTTCGTCCGAAGTTCATTAAATCCTTGAGGAAATAATGCTTCAGCGGACGAAGGGCATTAATATTTAACATTTTATGTTGCCTTGTTCTTAATTCATAGCATTTGAGAACAAGTCCCCAACACGCGGCCTTCACAGGCAGCCGACTGGGGGTTTGTCGCTAACCCACGCCTAGAACTCATCGTACTCTTGGAACTCCTAGAAGTCTTCCTCCATTTTTCATCTTCTTCTGAGTAGTGGTTGCAACGTGGACAACCTGGGGGGGGTTGGTGTGTAAAGCAAGGGTGAGTACACATCAACATACTCAGCAATTGTCCCGTTTGGTTGTAGTGGACTAGCTTTATGTGGGGTTAAGTCAAGTAGTTGCTTTTAGTTGGTCAGGTTATTATTACTAGTAGAGAGCCAAGTTTTAGCATCAACCCAGGTTGTTAACCCAAAAGTACCCTTTCCAAACGAAAAGAATACCAGAAAACATTACCATAATCATAATCAAAACCATCATCCTCATGGTCACCTATAAACAGAACATCTCTGATCCATGTATCTCTAATCAATGGAGCTCCCTTGGCCACTCATAACCGTGAGCACGACTGATATATCAGTTTCATAACACTCTGCAGAGGTTGCACACTTTACCCACAAGCCGTGATTCCCTTTTGCCTCGGGCAGATCAAACCCTTAGACACTACCAAGGTGAACAGGTAGGGTTTCATTACGTAGCCTTTACAAAGATTCCCTGAGGCTGTAGCCGCCCGTTAGGTTTCCTAAATGTACCGCACTCCTCCCCAAGGGGCAATCCACCCTCGGTAGAGCGAGCCACATACACCGAGCTCCATTGACGGCACGACAACGAAGTGAATTACACCTCAGTTCCTCTAATTATTCAGTTAAGGGCGTCCCATACCACCCTCATGGTTGCACTGTTTTCCCGAGCGGTCATCCAACGAACCAGTCCTTACGGAGAGGCACTCGAGAAACAGATCGAGTCCCCTTAAATGCCACAAGTATATCATCATAATCAAAAGGGAAAACAACGTACCATAAATAATCTCATCATGTTCATTGATTAATGTGAAGCACTTGCATAAAGCTAAACCAAGATAACCCAACCCAAATAGGTAAACAAGGACAAGATGAACAAAAGCTAGTCAATCCTTAGGTATAAATTGTGTAAATGCGGGTAGTGAATTATAAAATGAGTAGGACATGGATGGGTCAAGGGACACTTGCCTTCACCAACCAGCTGCTGCTCAGGGTCTGCACCTGCATCTCCTTCGGACTCCGCCAACTGACCGTTATCTATACGAGTTCAAACATACATTTCACAAATTTAATACAAAAAGAATAGTACACCATGCAGTAGAATATAACAAATAAGCAGACGCTCAGCGCAGGTCTCGCACCTACGACTAAGTGAGAAAGAGAAAACAACGGCCGAGGCTACGGTCGAAAGACGATTACGTTAAGCAGTTATGGATTAAAGTATTTTCCTAAACATAACCATATTAATCTGACAATCGCGCTATGCATAAAATAAAGTTGCGCTACACGTTTAATAATTACGAACAATTCACGGTAAGTTTAAAAGAATTGTCGTGCGGCGAAACGCACGACGACACATGCGATTAAACCGAAAATAGAACGAGTCGTCGCGTAGCGAGGTGCGCGACGCAACACTTAGACTAAACTTGTAATTGAACGCACCATCGCGCGACGAAGCGTGCAACGAAATACTTGAATTAATTATGAAAATAACGCCAAGGGTCGCGCGATGAAGCGCATGACAGCATACGTCACTTAAACTGAATTTAAAACGAAACATCGCGCGACGAGACACGCGACGAGACACGCGACGCCACACATTAAATAATCTGAATTTAAGACGAACCGTCGCGCGACGAAGCGCGTGACGCAGCACACAAATAAATCTGAAATTAAAATAAATCGTCGCGCGACGAAGCGCGCGACACAACCTATTAGATGATATGAAAATAAATTAAATTATCACGCGACGAAGCGCGCGACGCAGCACACTAAATAATCTAAAATTGAACTGGATTGTCACGCGATGAAGTGCGCGACGCAGCACGCTAAATAATCCAAAATTAGACCGAATCAGGGGGCGGCGTGGGGCGCGGCCAGGGGCGGCGCGGGGTCGTGGCCAGGGGGCATGCGGCCAGGAGGGCGCGTGGGCAGGGGAGAGGGCGCACGAGGAGGAGAGGAGGAAGAAGAGGAAGGGGAAGAAAGAGGGAGATGGGGCTCACCTTGGGGTCCAAAATCTAGCGATAACCGTCATCGGATCACCTAGGGCAAAGAGGTGGAAGAGAGGTGGGAGAGAGGGAGAGGGAGTTGTTGCGCGAGAAAATCAAATGAGGGAGAGAGAGAGGGAGGGGGCGCCAGGGGCGCGCGGGGCGCGCCGGGCCGGGCCAGGTCGGGTTGGACTAGGTTGTGTCGCGGGTCGAAAACTCACAGCACACCCAACCACTGATTGGAATCCAACTACGAATCAAAAACCCAAAACGAGGCGAGACGGATGCACGATTAAACACAACATCAGACAAAAGAAATGTGCTTCGGCATGATGCAACACCCATGTCAACTTAGGTTTTTTTGTTTACACACGATACAAACACCAGTTGTTATACTGCTTTGAAAATGGGAAGGAGCAAAACAGGAAGAGAAGAGAGAGTAACGCCTGAATTTGGTGAGTATTAAAGAAGAAAAAAATTCTACCCCTAAATTCAGGGCGTTACATTATGTGACCTTCATTGATGATTTTTCTCATTTAACATGTGTGTGTTTCTTGGATTCACGAGATCAAGTGTTCACTGCCTATCATAATTTTGCTGCTATGGTTCACACCTAATTTTATTCTCCCATTCGTGTTTTTTGAGCCAACTCTACAGGTGATCACTTGTCTCGTGCTCTCCATCTATTTCTCACTGAGCAAGACACCCTTCCTCAGTATTCTTGTACTGGTGATCATGCTCAGAATGGCATTGCTGAGCATAAGCACCACCATCTTCTTGAGACTGTTTGTGCATTACTCCTGACATCCTCTGTTCCTCCTTAGTTCTAGGCTAAAGTTGTGTCAACAACTATTTACCTTGTGAACATTCTTCCTTTAGTTACTCTTCACGGCGTCACTCCTTTTAGGCGTCTCTTTGGTTAGCCATGGCAGTATAGTCATCTTCGTGCTTTTAGCTGTGTTGTCTTTGCCCTTCTTTAGCCTCGTGAGGGGACCAAGCTCACTACACAATCTATTCAATGTGTTTTCCTTGGATATGACTCTGAGTGTAAGGGATATCATTGTTGGGACCCTTTCGCTTACTGCATTCAAGTATCTCAAGATGTGACGTTTGATGAGTCGCATCCTTTATTTACTACTAATTTGTCCTCTTCTTCTGAGTCTATTGATTTCCACCACTTCGTTCCACCTCCTCCTACCACCTTGTCTCTACTACCCTCCCCTATTCCTATTTCATCACTGTCAGCTCCACCTCCCTCACCTCCACCACTATTGCCTTATCCGCCTCCACCATCGCCTCCTCTACGTCGACCACCTCCACCATCCCTTCGTCATGTTCTCCAATTCTTATCCACTACACACGACATCCACGTCCTCCACCATCCCCTCTGGTATCATCTAGCTCGTCTCCTTCTATGTTTGGTGTGCCTCCTCCATGATCGACGTACGCTCGTCTCTCATCTTGATTTTTGTTGGTCACATGTTCTCAATTACTGTGGATCAAAAACAAGGCAACACAAAGGTTAAATATTAAGGACCTTCGTCCTCTGAAGCATTATCTTTTCTCAAAGATAATGGACTCTTGGATGAAAGTGGTGAAAAGCAGATCTGCATCTCATGGAGATAATATCACAATGTGATATTACCTTATGTATTTACTTTATTTTCTATATTAGGGTAATGACATAGTTTGGATTACATGATAATGAATCATTACAAACATTATATTACATTAGTACCTTCGGCTTGCTTGAAGGAGAAAGTGCAAGAGAGACTTTCAATGAAAGCGTGAACAGTACGGGGGTACTATTCATCTATTTATAGGCATGGGACACAGCCCTAGCAAAAGTACAATTATGACCCTAATATCTATACATTGTTCTAATACAAATATTAAGGATAAGCAAGTCTTTTCATTGTTGGCTTGATTTCTTGTATGACCTCCGTGATCATCTTAAGCTGAAGCTTTAACTCTTGTCGATGCTCTGCTTCATTTCCTGCGTGTCTATCACAGCTTCGACATTCAGTCCTTTTGACGTATCTTATCAAGATGAATCGAAGACGGCTTCTTCATCCTGAGGACCTTCGGCAGAGAAGGAGACCCCAACAGTTTTGCCGCTTCTGCTTCTATTCTCTCTAAGCCTACTGACGAGTACATGCATATCAACTATATGGTCAAGGCCCAATCAATCATAGAGTCCCAAGCTTAAGGGGAGTTGAAGCCCAGTTTATTCACGAATCCGGTTCGGACTGCAAGAGTGGATCTCGCGAAAATGGATGACTAGGCTACATACGAATTCCATTTTCGACGTTCTAGATATTATTGTAAAGTTAAGGAGATAAGATTTATAACCCAACTAGTCCCATGTCAATATACAGATGGAGCTGATCAGAATCGTCATAGCAAGATAATGTCCAGAATCTATCAGAAATCAGCGGCGCCTGTTTTTGGGCCTAAAGGCCTTGTACATCCTAGGGTTGCTCAGCCACCGCCTATGATAGACTTGATATGGTTGGAAATATAAGAAGATTATCTAACCAACCCAACTAGTCCCACCTTAAAATTCATTCGGAGTCAACGGAGATCATTGAAACAAGTCATTGCTCAGATTCTGTTTGGTGCTGCGACACCGTCTGTTGGGCCATTGGGCCTTGTATTGTGTTGGAGCCCATTTGGGGTACCTCTAGGGGTTGTGCATGCCCCTAACCTCTATTTTAACAGTAGCCACCACCATATTAGGGTTTAGGTTTTGCTTAGATCATATATGTCATTAAACAGTTCGCCATTCGTCGATTGTGAGACCCCAACTCATAATCAACATAGTTTTGGTTGCGTTCTACTTGTTCTTAATTGTGTTCTTGATTGCGCTTGCAGGGATAAGCCTCGTGGCGAGGTCACTCATGTGTAACAGGTGATAACCAATAGAGCTGCGGTATAGTGATTGCGAGGAGCCGTTCGCTCGAAGCCTTGGATTATCAACGTCGAGATCTCCACCCAATCAAGTTATCATACCTCACGAAAGATCGGGCCTTATCAAGTGGTATCAAGATTCACGTTGCGAGTGAGGTCTAATCCTACCTTTCGATTCATTTTGTTTGTCCCATAACCCACAAAAAAGCCAAAAAAAACATCAGTGTTGACCTACAAACTCTGTTGACCTATAACCTTCAGCTTAGCCTTTGCACAATTTAGTTTCAGATTCTGCCATATTGAGTTTGTGTCCTTGGTCAAGGTCTTGTTGCTAGTTTAGATTTGTTTTGGTTTAGTTTGATCATTTCCATCTGCTTCCATCCTACAAAATCGATCCCCAAAACAGATCCCATCGACAAAACCGATCCTATTTTATCTCATCATCACGTTCTTATTAGATTAGTTTCTGTTCAGTCAGAATTTTGAGCATAAATCTGGCATACGAACTAGGAATTTAATGTTCTTGTACTTTCTAGAAGTCTTAGAAAATTATCTACAACTTTTGTATATACCAGTTTTCCAGAAAATGTCATTATCAAGTAGTTATTTGTATTGGAATTAAATCTGTTTGGGATCCTTAAATTTTGGACTAGTCTGTTTTTGGGGTCATTATCTCCCACTTCTGCTATCTAAAACTGGCGATCCATATATCTGAAGAAATAGAAAAATGAGATCTACAACTTTCGTGTTGTGAGTTTTTGCGTTTGAAGTCGCTATTTTTGTCAAATTGTCTGTTGAAATTAGAGCCGAAAATCTATAAGAGATAGACGAGAATTTTTTTGATACTCTTGAGTTGTATCTTGTTTTTGTGGTACTTTTGTCAAATAAAGATAATATAAAAGGCAAGTGCACAAAAAAAGCCGCACAAAACAAAGAAAAAAGGAAAAATCATAAAAAAGAGAAAAAGTGTGTGCATTAGCAGGAACACCATTGATCTGTGCACCTCTATGATTCATCTTGTTTCCTTGCTGTATCTAGATCCTTGCCACCTCCTTTGTGTCTTCCTCCAACTGTTCTAATACGTTCTCTAAGCTAGCAGCTAGGACGAGTAATTTGGACACTTATTCAGCATCGCTATCTGTTACTGACTTGTGTGCCACAAATATATATTAGTGAGCCTTCCTAAAGCTCCACCTTTCTCTAGAGCCGAACATGTACTCCTTTGCAATCACACCCACGCTCTTTGGGCTGTCACACCGACCGTCGTTTGCCACCTGTAGTGCTGGTAAGAACCTTGTCTTAGCGGGGTAAGACGCTTCATAACTTGTGTTCCACCACCATCCTTGAGAGTAGTTGTAGGATTCTCACCTTTTGCTTGTTGCTTGTTTCTATTTTGTACTAACAATGACATGAACATTTCATCTGGAGCTCCGTGACATGATGAGAGCTATGTGTGATGCACTCAACATGAACACTGAAAGGTTGAAGAGAGTTTTAGGACTTGTTGAACAGATGAACACGATGGAGACTCGTCTACCACAACCTACAATTTCTTTCGCAGGTGATTTCTATTCATGCTTTTCCATCCTATGATGGTAATAGACGCTGAAAAATATATTGAGTGGGAAACTAAGATAGATTGTCTTTTTGAAAATTATTTTATGTGTGAACAGAAAAAGATAAAAAAAAGGCAACTAGTGTTTTGACCCATCCTGCTTTATCTTGGTGGGAGTCCTTAACTCCATCTGATAAACCACAAACTTGGACTAATATGAAAATGCTTATGAGAGAACGTTTTGTTTCTCCAATGATGTCATGCCTTCAAATAAACTTGAGTTACCTTTATTACATGATGATTGTACTAGTAATTCTTGTGATAAAAAAAGTTGTGTGATGATTCTTCTATTACTTATATGCCACAACTTGAGCACAAACTTGAGATTGTTTCTTCCAATCCTGTTAATTGTGCTGAAATTAGAACTTTTAATCCTATAACTAGTGTGCATGATGAGCTGAAATTGTTATCTTCTTTAAATACTTTGGGCTGTATTGATATTGATGTTCTATGTAATCTAAATAATTTAGAGGAGAAACTTTCTTTTAGTGCTGATTTGCCATGGTTATCTAAACATACATATTATGTTATTGGAAGATATAATTGGAAAGGAGAATATATGGTACATCGAGTATATATTTGTTCAAATATGAAATCTCCTTTTGTCATGAAACAATATGATCAATTAGAGTGTTGTGTTAAAGCTAACCATATCACGTCCAGTTCCACTTGTCCTTGTTTGTATGTTTTACAACAACAGGGTCAACTTCAAGAAGGGGAGCAAGGTTGGACGACATCAAGCACTACATCAACACCTTATGCAGGCACCAACGACTTTGAGTCAAGGACGACTCAAAACTAAGAAAGGGAGAACGATGAGTACATGGACGTCAACTATATAGTTAAGGCCCAATCAATCATAGATTCCCAAGCTTAAGAGAAGTTGAAGTCCAGTTTATTCGTGAATCCAGTTCGGACTGCAGGAGTGGTTTCTAACGAAAACAAACACCTAGGGCACATACAGACTCTGTATTTGACGTTTTAGATATCGTTGGAAAGCTAAGAAGGTAAGCTTTCAAACTCATCTGGTCCCACGTCAAAATATGCTCGGATCTGATGGGAACCGTCGTAACAGGATGACATACAGAATCTGACAGAAATCAGTGACGCCTGTTTCTTGGCCTAAAGGCCTTGTACATCCTAGAGTTGCTCGGTCACTCCCTTGTCCACCGCCTGAGTCAAAGATGACTCTAATTCAAGTGGGGGGAGGATGATGAGGACATCACTCACATACAAATAATGCATGGATCAACAACACGAGCACGTGCACGACAACTAAATCTCTAGAGGACCAACAAGAAGTTGAGAAAGGCCAAGATATCAAGGAGGAGAAGCTAGGACGTTTACAACAAGAGAAAGCCAAGTCCGACTCAACTTTGTCTCCACCTCGAAGTTCAGGACCAGTCTGCACTAAAACAGACGCCTAGGATTCATCCGAATTCTGATTATGTTGGCTTTATATAGATGGAAAGCTAAGGAGATAATCTTTCCAACCCAACTGGTCTCACCTTAAAATTCATCCGGAGTCAACGGGAATCGTCAAAACAAGTCAGCACTTATATTCTGTTATGGTGCTGCGACACCGTTTATTGGGTCGTTGGGCTTTGTATCGCGTTGGAGCCCATTAGGGGTACTTCCAGGGGTTGTGCATGCCCCTAACCTATATTTTAATAGCTGCTACAGCCACATTAGGGTTTGGGGTTTTGCTTAGATCATATCTATCATCGAACACTATTGCCATTCATTGGTTTGTGAGACCCCACCTCGTGATCAATGCAGTTTTGATTACATTCTTCCTATTCTTGCTTGTGTTCTTGATTGCGCTTGTAGTGATAAGCCTTTGTGATGAGGTCACTCGTGTGTCACGGGTGATAACCAACGGAGTAGTGGTGTAGTGATTGCAAGGATCCGTTCGTTCGGAGCCTTGGATCATCAATGTTGAGATCTCCTCCCAATCAAGTTATCATACCTCACGAAAGATCGGGCTTTGCCCTCTATCACCTACTTACTACCATGACGTGCTTTCCCATCCTAAGTGTCAATTAGCTATTGATGAGGAGATTACTGCTCTTGAGCACACATGCACTTGGGATCTTGTCCCACTTTGTTCCTCCGCTTCTCATATCACATGGAAGTGGGCCTATAAGATTAAGACCCATTCTAATGGATCCATTGAGCACTACAAAGCATGACTTGTTGCATGTTGTTTTGAATAGGAGTATGGGCATGACTATGAGGAGACCTTTGCTCCTATTGCCCATCAGACCATTGTTCATACTCTTGTTGTTGTTGCCTCTATTTGCCGATGGGCTATCTCACAACTTGATGTGAAAATGCTTTCCTTCACGGTGAGTTGCGTCAGGAAGTCTACATGCATCCTCTACCTAGTTTACCTTGTTCCTGATGGTCACATCTATTGGCTTTGTCGTTCTCTCTATGGCCTCAAGTAGGCTCCTCATGCCTGGTCTGAGCTCTTCACCTCTGTTGTCACTGTTGTCGGTTTTGTTGCTAGCCAACATGATCATGCTCTCTTTATTCACACTTTATCTTAAGATCGCCTCCACATTCTTCTCTATGTTGATGATATGTTGATCACTGGTGAAGATTTTGATTATATTGCCTTCATCAAGGCATGACTCAGTGCGCAGTTCCACATGTGTGACTTCGGTCCTCTTAGCTTTTTCTTTGGATTTATGTCACCTCCACACCTGATGGTTATTACCTCTCCCACTGCAAATACATTTAGGAGATCCTTGATCGTGCTGGTCTTACTGGTCACCATTTTGTGGACACTCCGATGGATCTTCTCCTTCAACTTTGTGCCACAGATGGTGTTCATGTTGAGGATCTGACTCACTATCGTAACTTGTTAGCAGTCTTGTCTACTTTGGCATTACTCGTCCTATTATCTCCTTTGACTGTCAGCATTCTGAGTCAGTTCATGTCTGCATCCACTATAGTCACCTTCTTCGCGTCCTTTGGTACCTTCACGATACCATTGACCATTGTTTGTACTTTTCTAGCATCAACTCTCTTCAGCTCTCTACTTATTCTGATGCGACTTGGGGTACTGATCCTTTGAATTTAAAAGTCCAACTCTACCTATTATGTCTTCCTTGGGTCCTCCTTGGTTTCATGGAAGACCAAGAAGCAGACTGTTGTTTCTTATTCTAGTGTTGATGCTAAGTTGCATGCCTTGGCTTGTGTGACAACTGAGGTGACATGGCTTTAGTGCTATTGGCTGATTTGCGATTTCTCTTACTACTACATCTGTGCAACCGGTGCCATTAGTATTTGCTTGGGATCTGGTGTAGCATCATCTCACTAAACATATTAGCATTGATTGTTTTTATGTTAGCTCTACACTTTGATCATGTGGTTTTCCTTCAGTACGTGCCTTCAAAGTTACAATTTGCTGATTTTGCATATTGAGATAAATATACAATATAGCGACTACAAACATCATCTAAAGATTGGACTGGGAGCGAGTTACCTTTTTGCACTGCCCTGGTCTCTAGACATCCACAACTAGGGTGGATAAGCCTATCAATCCATGATCATTACCTGCTATGCCCGACATCATGTTCAGATATGGCTCACTTCCTGCTACTCGTGTTCTGCTAAGTTTTTGGCATCGTGTTCATACATGTTGATCTAAATGGTCTAATTTTAGAGCATAGTGTTTTGCAGTTTACTTTATTAAAAGAACTCGATCATGTAAACCAATGGCTTCGATGAATATTTCGGAGTATGTCCGAGAAATGGATTCTTATCCTAATACTTTTATTGCTTGTTGACTCTTATTTAATGCACATGTGATTGTTGCATCAACATGCTGAAAGAATTATTTGAGGTCCAAAATGTCAAAAAAGCTAAATACTTATGTATCAAGATGATATTAAATTGGATAAAATTAATATTGATGCTATCATTAATGACTTCGCATCGAGACATATTATTTTTAAGATAACCACATATTATATATTTTGTATTTGAGATAAATATTTTTATGCATATTTGAGTATTTATTAGCAATATATATTATATATTATAAAAATAAAGGTTTCTAATTTAGGTCTCTGGCTCTGATTTTTAAGGACTGCCAGTAAGTGAGCATAGTTCATCAGGTGGTCAGAGAGCGTGCAAAGGATATGGCCACAACACAAAGCGTCGCGACGTGCCCACTTCTTGATCGTGGCCTCGGGGCTACCATCGATGATAGGATAGGCCGCGGAGAGCACGTGTGTGACATCGAGGATGTGCACGCGAAGGGAGGAGCAATGATTCCTTCTATCGTAGGTAGCCGCAGCCCTCCATCTAGGGAGGGATGCCATCGATCGGGTATGCACAATGGATCAATCATCTTTTAATACAAAGAGTATGAAACATTAATTAAGACATGAGCCTTTAGATACACCCCTTTATATTGAATTGTGTCTTACACGTGTTTTATACGTGGAGAACCATGTTGTAGTATCTACATTGTACATGTCCTCATGCTATGTCCTGCAGACGAACGCGCAAGCGCATATCGTCGCCACGACCGTTTGCATGTGCAATAAAAAGCAATCGTTTATAGCAGCATGAGTATTCGGATGCACATCCTCTCTCACAGTGGAGAGAGAAAGCCACGGATATGCACGACCGCATGCATGAACACTTATTACGCGGGCGACATCTATGACCTACTAGAAGCGTGAATAATGCGTCATGGTTCCACAAAATGCACATGTGAGTGCTAATACATATGTCGTCCGACACAACAGAATGGATGCGTCATCAGCATTTAACAAGCAACAACGGTGAGGGTGCGAGGACTACGATATGGGGGTTCATGCTCTTTGTGTGAATGGAGGAGGGCGAGGATGGTGGCGATAGATACCTTAGGTTGTGTTGATCTAGCTAGATAAAAAAAAATGATGTTCTTGTTGATTTGAAAGGTTTTGCTTCATTCTTGTAGGCAGAGCGAGAACCTACGACTTTCGTGACTTGTCTTTTCAATCATTGTGTTGTAGGATCATAATTATTGTCGCATCTCCATGTCTAGGGATGTAATCGGATCAGATATAGATGAATATTACATGTTTTTATTTGTTTTCATATAAGATTTGGACCAGATATAAATATTATCGAGTTGTATCGGATAAGATTTGAATGGATATTGACATCTTAACTATCCAACTTTGAATATACAGATACAAATATGGATTGAATACCGAATATTCTGAATCGCATACGGATCGGGTCTTAGCTAGGGATGTAAATGGTATGAATATTATCTATCTGTATTCGAATTCGATCCATATAAAAGATCCAAGATCTGATCCATATCCATAATCTCAAAGTTAGATATTTAATATGTTGATATCCATTCAAATCTTATCTGACATAACTTATAATATCCCTATCTGATCTGAATTCAAACGAAAAATATGAAAACAAATATGAAACGAGTAATATTCGCTTGTATCCGATCTGATTACACCCCTAATCTTAGCCCTCTTAGATGGATCGAATTTGAATACAAACTTATAATGTCTGTACCATTTACAACCCTATCCATGATCATTCAGCGCTGCATCTCTTGCAGTATTTTTCCTACTCTAGGTAGGAGTATTTTGTAAGACCTAAACATATTTTGTGAAACCTAAAAATAAATAGAGTTGCTATATTTCAAGTATTCGAATTTTGAGATAATAATTTTAGATAATATACTATTGTAATTTCAAAGGAATAATTTATGTTTTCTCTATAGTCAAACATTGATATAATCATATATTACCTAAGCAATAACAAAAAACCAGATATCTAAAATATATAAAAGTGAAAATAAGTTTTCAATGACTAGGGTTTTGAGTTGATAAAATGGTCATGTTAGGGCTTATTTGAATTGAAGTTTTTTTTTATAGGAATTAAAAAAAAAAATCAAATTCCTATGTTTGCTTACATCACATGATGTTTGGAATGGAAGAATCAAGTCCTCTTCCTTATGAAAAGGTTTGTTTTCCTTCATAAAATGCAGAAAAATAAAACGTCCACTATAAGCTATTGGAAAATTTCCCTACATGTGATTGGAGGATCACTACCGGACATAGCTCCTTTGCCGAGTGTCTCAGACACTCGGCAAAGCCCGAAAAACACTCGGCAAAGGCTTTGCCGAGTGTAACACATGGCAAAGAACGCTCGGCGAACTGTACATCGGCAACGGCCTCTTTGCCGAGTACTTTTTGTCGGGCCACTCGACAAAGAATGTGCCGAGTGCCATTTGGTACTTGGCAAAGAAAAGTCGTCGTCACGGCACCAAGTGACGGTGATGGATCCTTTGCCGAGTGTCTTCCTCGGCACTCGGCAAAGAGGCCAATTTTGCTGAGTGTCTTCTGCCATGGCCCTCGGCAAAGATGGCTCCAGTGGGCCCCACCGCCAGTCCCTGTGCCGAGAGCTCTAGTAGACACTCGGCAAAGGAGGCTTCTTTGCCGAGTGTCTAGTGGACTAGCACTCGGCATAGAGTCCTCCAGTGGGCCCCTTTGCCAGTCCCTTTGTCGAGTGCGCTGGGCGGCACTCGGCAAAGGTAGCTTCTTTGCCGAGTGTCTTGACCACAACACTCGACAAAGAACGCTCGGCGAACTGTACATCGGCAACGGCCTCTTTGCCGAGTACTTTTTGTCGGGCACTCGACAAAGAATTTGCCGAGTGCCATTTGGTACTCGGCAAAGAAAAGTCGCCGTCACGGCGCCAAGTGATGGTGACGGATCCTTTGCCGAGTGTCTTCCTCGGCACTCGGCAAAGAGGCCAATTTTGCTGAGTGTCTTCTGCCATGGCCCTCGGCAAAGACGGCTCCAGTGGGCCGCACCGCCAGTCCCTGTGCCGAGAGCTCTAGTAGACACTCGGCAAAGGAGGCTTCTTTGCCGAGTGTCTAGTGGACTGGCACTCGGCAAAGAGTCCTCCAGTGGGCCCCTTTGCCAGTCTCTTTGCCGAGTGCGCTGGGCGGCACTCGGCAAAGAAGGCTTTACCGGTTCCCAGGTGTCCTCCTTTGCCGAGTGCCATGGTCATAGCACTCGGCAAAGATACATATGATATCATGACACGTGGACAAGTTTCATGATTTTCTGACTTTGTTTGTGTTTTATACAATTTTTAAACATGTGGATGGCAAGTTCACGGCCATGTTTAGTGAGCATGTTGCTCGAAGTTTCCGCTCCGCTCTTGGAATCGGTCATAACTTATGCTAAGTAACATGAATATCATTTTTGCATGCACAGTTTTTCAAGTTTCGAGTGACCTGTAGTTCAAATCTCATTTTTTTGAAGAAATTCAAATAAACGAACTAAATCTACTAGATATTGAAAACTCAGTCATAATTGTCCACAAATGATACATGTAGGTCTACATAGTGTAGGAACATACCACAAAAAGTTTGGGAGACAAAATAAAAAAAATAAAAAAATACTTTGTCGAGTGTCCAGAGAAGACACTCAGCAAAGAGTCCTTTGCCGAGTGCCCATTATATGACACTTGGCAAAGAATACTCTTTGCCGAGTGCCAATCCTCAGCTCTCAGCAAAACTGACGGCCTTCAGCTTTAGGACGGCCGTCTAACGGCCCTTTGCCGAGCGCCACCTTTGCCGAGTGTTTGACACTCGGCAAACGTGTCGTTGCCGATTGGGGTCCTATGCCGAGTGTCCAGCACTCGGTAAAGAGGCTCGTTGCCGAGAGCCTAACTTTACCGAGTGCGGCTCTCGGCAAAGCAGGCTTTACCGAGTGCCCGACAAAAAGCACTCGGCAAAGAGGCCGACACTCGGCAAAGCCTCGGATTCTGGTAGTGGATAGGCTAGTCCTTGTCCACTGGAATAAAAGGAATAAATAGGTTCTTACATTCTTGTGTTTCAAACACCGATTTCTATAAATTTCATGTGCTTTTCAATCCTTTATGTCTACCTATACAAATTTCATATTCTTTTGTTTTCTCCCATTATTCAGTTTCGTATTCCTCTGTTTCAAGCAGGCTCTTATCGTATGGCGACACTTGTGCATTAGTTGTATGTCCTTTTCTCTTCCTACTGGGCAATGGCGTGCTTTGGTGGAGTTTTTATGCGGCCATGTTGATGTCCCAATCAACTTTACTTTAATTGTTAGTTTTGTTGTTGCCATCATTTTTGTTTGCTATTTTTGTTTGATCCTTCATGGTCTCATTGCTCTATTATAATTTTATTGTTTTATCCCATCAAAATTTATCTAATTTTGAATGTATTTGATAGCTCTTATAGTGATTATTTTAATTTAAAATAGAGATAATATTGGTACAAACTTGACATGGTTAGATCTTACATATGCCCTAACACCTAGAGGGGGTGATGGTCCAGAAAGGTTAGCTAGTTCTCTAGAAAGGTCTTAGAAAATCTAGACATCATGCGTCATCATCTATCGATGATGTCTATTATTAATTATGTTTTGATCTTGAAGTTAGGGATTGAAGTCCTATTTATTTTTTGACCATACTTGTCGTCATACTTCTAAGTTTGCGAACACAAGGTTGATATGTGCTCTTATGGTTTGAGATTGTGATGAGTGATTGTCAATAGATTAGCATCTTGGGTTGAGTCGAGTGTACTAGTCAAGTTGTGAGTGTGCGCAATATGTCTCTTTGCTTCTAGTACATGTGCCGAGTGTAGAGGCATTGGTCGACAATGATGATGAAGGCCATGTGGGTTCGTGCTGATGGACTAGGAGCAATAAAGGTCAAGCTCTTGAACTTGACCAAGGGACTTGGGACAGGTGACTACCTACAATATATTGTTCACACCTAGGGAGAAACCAACGATCGTTAGGATATGAAAGAGTAGATCATGTCATCGACGCTGTTAAGGGCTAGCGAGACACGTGTCCAGGACTAGGTATGGATTATAACATCAAAAAGCTAAGCAAGATTTGATTAACAATAGACTAACACAATCCTAAGCCTTGAGTTAAAGTGCTTCTAGACTGCTACAATCATAACCAAGACGTAAAATTAAAGTAAAATGATACTTGGATAAAGTACATTAAGTAGTACTAAAAGTAATATTCAAAGTAAGACACAAGGATAACTATAATTAACTTGATAGCCAATGGTATAGAAGAGTTATACTTAAGACTTCAAAGAGAACTCTAGAACTCTCGAGGCAAAGCTTAGACTGAACTCTAGAACTCTCATGAGCCATTGGATCAATATGCCTTGGATTGATGTTGTGGCATTCTTTTTGAAAGTCGCCTAGAGGGAGGTGAATAGGCGAAACCTAAAAATTACAAACTTTGAACACAAACTTTTCCCGAGGTTAGCGTTAGAACGATTATTAATGAAATTAGAGTGCTGAAGAGAAGTTATTCTTGCAATGAGTTGCTCAATCAATGCAGATAACTTTGGGAGCCAACTCAAAAACAATCGCAAGAGAACTAGAGAGGGGAGAGGAAAGATGCAAATCACAAAGAGTATGAATAATTGCAAAGACACGACGATTTGTTTCTCGAGGTTAGGTTCTAAAGAACCTACTCCCTGTTGAGGAGTCCACTAAGGATGAGTCCACTAAGGATGGGTCTCTTTCACGGAGACCAGTTGAGCTTTCTTCTCAAACTCAGGGACTGTTACACCCAGTTTTAGAAGGTAAACCGAATGCGAACCATGTATGTGCCAAGATCAGAACTCATGTACACAACGATTACTTAAATGACTCATCATAGCATAATGCTTCGAAAAATAATAAAGAGTAAGTAATAATATTACAGATTAGAGCCATTTACATAATATAAATCAAAGTGCACATAATAGAAATGTAGCCAACGTAAATAAACCCACCACATGCAGCTGACTGGGGGAGGTCGCTAGCCTAATTCTCGAACTCATCAAAGTCTTGGAACTCATGGAGATCTGCCTCGACGCCTTTTTCCTCTTTACCTGAGCATAGGTTGCACCAAAGGCAACCTGGTGTTTTGTGAAAGCAAGGGTGAGTACACATCAACGTACTTAGCAAATGTCCCGTTTGGCTGAGGTGGACTAGCTCTATGTGGGGTTAGTCTGAAAGCAGGTAGCTTTTACTTTGTCAAGTTTTATTCATTAATATAAGCCAAGTTTTATCATTAATCCCAAGTTATCATCCCAACGAGTACCTCCTCATAGAGGAAATACCAAAATCCATAGATAGAAACATCATTAATAGAACTATCATCATCATCTTGTAACAAATCCATAAATAGAACCATAGCATCTCGAACCATCTGTATCTCCAATCAATGAGGACCCCAAGGCCGCTCATAACCGTGAGCACGACTGATATATCAGTTTCATAACACTCTGTAGAAGTTGCTCACTTTACCCATGAGTGCCTCGGGTTGTATGGACTCTTAAACACTTCAAAGGTGAGTAGGCAAGGTTTCACTATGTGGCTTTTCCCTAGGGTTCTCACTATGTGAATGTTGGAAATGACCACTGCATAGAGACCATCTGACGTACTCAAACTTATACCCTCTGCCCTCAGGAAAAAGCCGTGGGAAGACGCCCGTACTTAGATCCTGAGCGAGAATATAGGAGCCATAACAGATGCCTCCATCCCCAATTACCAAAACTAGCACCCAACACAATACTTCCCTAATTACTTGGGCAATGACATCCCATACCACCCTCATGGTTGTTGTTTTCCTGGATGGTCTCTCAATGAACAGGTCCTTATGGAGAGGCACTCGGGAAACAACCGAAGCCCTTTTTAGTGTCACAAATCCATCATAATTGTATCTCATAATGTTCATTGATTAAAGTAGAGCACTAGCATAAATCTAACCATAATTACCCAAAAGGTAATCAATGACAAGGTAAATAGAAAGCTAGTCAATCCTTAGGTTTTAATTACGTAATACGAGGAAATGAATTATCATGTGAATAGGACATAAGTAGGTTAGAGGATACTTGCCTTCACCAAACAGATGCTCAGGATCTTCAACCTTATAGATCTTGAGGAGCTTGATCACTTGGTCGTCGAAGCCTGATCGTCGATTCCTTGAAGCTCAGGAACAGATCACAATTTGTTCATGACGCACAACGAATACAAACAGGCACAAGCAAACATATACATGTATAAGAACATTACACCATACAAGATAAAACATTATAAAAATGAGCAATATAAATTAGAGCTCACTTCTACGGCCACGCGAGGAAAAGAAACGAGATAGTCGAAGCTATGGTCGAGGAGTTATCGCATTTACACTAAACAAATATTAATTAGAATATTTAATTCGACATACTTATATTAATTGACCTTAGATAAATGTAACTTAATATTACTACTTGGTTTTGACTGACCTACTATTTTAATAGTTGACGGTTAATCAAGTAATTTAATTAATATGAGTGATTCTAAGCGAGACGAATTAACGACACACAACTAGGTGCGCGACGTGTAAAAACAATGTGCAGATGATGCACAGCCACACACGACTTCACGCACTGACGAAGTGCGGCAATGCGTCCGATCCGCACGTGCCGACAATGTGTGACGACGCGCGCGAAACATCACGTGCGATAGCACGCGAACGACGCGTGAACCAGCACGCACCACGTGCGGAACAACACACACGACATGCGAGAAATAGTAAATAGATAACACATTTATACTAAACAAGCATCGAATCCAAACATTTAAATATGTAATAATTAAGTTAGCATTTATTTATAAATGTGCAGGTTAAAAACGGTAAATTAGCTTCAATGGGAAACTAATACTAAAACATTAGTTAAACAAATATAATAAATTATCTAAAACATGTGAAATGATGAGACGATAACTTTAACACCTAGACAACATTAATATGAACCTAACGGAATTTGAACGGCTCAAAACGGATTTAAAACATGGAAGATATGCACATCTAAAATTACAGGGGTCTACACACAATTATTGTAGACTTCGGGGGCTAGCAAACAAGTTTTACAAGACTCAATGAATATTGGGTTATTTAAACTATTCTCTGGGGTATTTTTGCAAAACGGCTTCTTCTTCTTCTCACCTTCCTCCACCTTTATAGGAAACTAGAATTGCCGCCATGGGGGTAGAGTGGCCTGCCAAGGGGAGGAGCCCGGCCACCAGGCCAGGCCGCGCCTAGGCCGCACCTGTCGCCGGCCACGCCGGCAAGCAGGGGGTGCTCGGCGGGCTGCTCTCATAGGGGCTGCACCTATAGGGGTCGATCCGGCCACGTCGCCACGCCGGTCGTCGAGGCTGGTTGTGCCAGGCCACTAGGGCTTAGGGGGCCGTGCAGGGGTGGCGAGAGAGAGACAGGAGAGAAGAGGTTGCTCACAGGAAAATAAAGAAGTAAAGCGAGGACCAATGGAGGTTGCTCGCCGAAAAAGAGACCCTCACCGGAGACGAGGAGAAAACTGTCGGTTGACGGAGATTCGGGGGTTCGATCGATGAATTGGATGCACCGAGATGAAACCCTCGACGAGACAAACGCAGCGGTACCCTCAGATTCCGCCGACGACGCACAGATTGGAAGTAATTGCTCACTAGAGTTGTCGCCAGAATTGAAACCGCCCCAAACTTCGGTGAGCAATTCTGGGAGATGGGGAATGAATCTGAGAAAAACCGTTTTGTGATTCAAAATGTGCTCAAAGGAGAAGTCGTCCATATATATATATATATATATAGCTAGGGTTCGGGCGAGATAAAAATTTGGGTCAAATTCGGATTTTACCATTTATTAAATTCAGAAAAAGTGTAGAAATTCATATTTTATGCTCAAAATATTGTAGATGCTTCCAAAAATTCTAGAAAAATTCCTAAAATGTTTTGGCACCTATTGAACTCAGAAACATATTTAGAGTTTTTAAAATATTTTAAGTATCTCAAATAAATAGATTTTGGATTCTAGAAAATAGAAAAATATTCCGAAAAATATGAAAATTTACCAAAAGCTTCTACAAGGTATATTAATATGTTTCAAACACCTTTTGCACTCAGAATCACTGTGCAATGACATGAATGCAACAACCAAATATCTCTACGGCTCATTCCACTAGGCTTACACCAATATATAACAAAATAATTCTCCATTATTTAGGAAAAAGAGAAGGAAAGCAAAGAAATGAGAGGCTGAATTTGGTGGACATTAGAAAAGAAATTTTATACCCCAAATTCAGGGTGTTACAAATCTAACCCCCTTAACAGGAATCTCGCCCTAAGATTCAAGAAGAATCTAGCAAGAAAAACAAGGTTGGTTCATCGGTTGTTCACAAGACCTTACAAACAAATCTGCCAACTTATCAAGAGACTCATCACTCTCTCGGTTCGATCCTTATGTCCAGCAATTTGCTGCTCTCTTCGCTTGTTTGAATTATTTTGTACTTTGAGCGGGTAAATTTCATCTTGATTAACACCAGTTGAGTTCTGCTTTGAGGCCTTCTTCTTGAGCCGGTCTAGACGCTTCTTAGGGCATTGGTGAATGAAATGCCCTTCTTCCTTGCAGTAGAAACAAGCGCCCCTTGCTTTGACCTCTTTGTGAGTCAACTTTGCTTGATTGCCAGTAGATGATGGTTGGTTGTCTGCATGTTGAATAACCAAGCTTGATTTGATTCTCTTGTTTGGGTGTTCATGAGTTTTAGAGCTTTTGCTTGCGACTGAGGTGGTTTAATGTTGTACCCAAACATTCTCCTAGTCCTCTTGTTTTTCTTCATTCCATTCAACAGATATCCATGTGACTCATCCTTCTTGTTAATAATCGTTGGGGTTGGAATCTTGTCATTGACATCATCCACTTTATTTCCATTGGGATTCATCATCTAGGTAGGGGAAAAGGGAGGGTGAGATAAGGTTTCACAAGGTTCACGATATATACAAAGGGCAAGTATGAAACAAGGGCATTTAAACATTGATATCAGAAAAGAAGTAAAGCTAGCATGAAACACAAGGATAATGTTGTGTTTTGTTAGAAATAGATTGATGGTATTGTGTTTCAAGAGGAGGCTTACAAGAAAAAGGTTGGCACATATGTTGCACGTAGATTCTTGTATTCGACTCGGACTCTGCCAACTGAGCGGGTACAAGAGGAAAGGGTAGAGAGAAAAGAGGTAAGCATAGACGGATTAAAGGGAGAGAGCAGGAAAAGAGACCCAACTACCCAACTATATGGCACTCACCTAGTAAACGGATGCCATTGCAGACTAAGGGCCATAACGCATCAACACTCATCACAAAGAAGCAAATCAGTCATAACACAAAGGCAAACAACACAAGCATACAACAACAAACATCTTGTTGCTATACATTCCTTTTAATTAAATGGTGGTCTTTCTTGAAAAGGGAATACCTACTCTCTAAGGTTGTTGAAGGACGAGGAGAATAACAAGACGTACATGATAGGGGCACGAGCACAATAAAGGATGGAGATAAAGCAAGCATTGTAAGCAACCAGGAAAAGGATATGACCAAGGGCATAATGGGTAGAACACTCTCTCAAGTTGAGATAGAAAAAGAGGAGATCCCAAAAGCAGACCTAAGATAAGCATCAAGGCAAGATCTAGTGATTACAAAGGTAAGGGTGATATCAAACAAAAGCTAAGACTTGCAACGCGACAGAGGAAAAGGGAACGACCAAGAGCGAGATGAGTAAGACAACACTCTTGAACTAAAAAGGAGAGGAGGCTTCAAAATGCAGGTACGGGATAATCATCAAGGTAAAGATCGAGGGATGACAAGGGTTGAGGTGATAACAAAAACACACAACAAAGGGTGTATTTTAGACAAAACTTGCAAGGCATCAAAAAGGGGGAGCAATCATGTAACACCCTAAATTTAGGGGGTATAAAGTTTCTTCTCTAAATGCCTACCAAATTTAGGTGTTACCTCTTGTCTCTGTTTAGACTTCCTCTCTCTTCCTTTTGATTAGTTATGTCAATTAGGTGAGGGATTAACTATTTATTTTGTCAAATTCTATGTGAGTCATGAAATGTTTGCATCATGCTGAGCCTAAATTATTCTTTTGTTTGATGCACATGTTTGAATTGGTTTGAATTTGAATTTGGTTTGAATTTGATTTGAAATCCATAGAGAAAATAAAAAGAAAAACAATTAGAAATTCGGAGAAAAATGGAAAAGCACATTTCAGCCCAACTCGGCCCAACTCAGCCTAGCTAGGCCGCGCGCGTGCCCACATCGCTTGACAGGTGGGTCCCACCAGTCAGCGACGGCTCGCATCCGCGCACGCGCTCTCTCCCCCTCCATCTGCCCGGTGGGGCCGATCTGTCGGTGCTGGTTATCTTCGCCAGCTCGCCCGCGCTCTCTCTCTATCCTATGGGCCCGACCCGTCAGCGCAGTGAGCCGTTCCCTCCACGCACGCTCGCTCTCGTTGAGCTGTGGGGCCCCCTGTCAGATCCGCCTTCCCCGCAAACTGCCGTGGACCAACGCGCACGCACGCCGAGAACCCCGACCATGTTGCCTGCCCACGCGCCCCAGCTCCCTTTTGATCCCCGCCCGCACCCACTCTCTCTCCCTTTGCCTCATTTCTCACAAGCTCGCCCTGCTTTCGTGCTCTACCCTCACCGCTCACGCTCGCTAGAGACCCGCACCCCCCCATGCCGGTCATCTAGCCCACCAGAAGCCATGCCAAGCCACCCCGAGATCCGTCCCGAGCTGAGGAACTCGTTCCCATGCTTGCTTTACCTTGTTTCCACCTGGTCTTAGCCAATTTGGCCCTGCCAGAGTTCAGCCGCGTCGGTTCACCGTGCCCCGCGCTGTGACTGGCCGATTTAACCTCGCGTCGTGCCCTTGCGTTGATCAGTAGTGTTCCCCTTCGTTTGCTGGAGCTAGTCCAAGCCGTACCGCACCTGATTACCTCTCCCCGCAGCCAGGATTCCTCGCCAGAATCATCCTGACCCGCCCGGAGCTTTCCCTCCGCTGTCCTTTAGTCTCTAGTTCTGGTCTTGTGGATGGAATCCCACCAGTGAGTTCGCCAGGCCCTTCTCGCCGGTCCTGGCCAACTTCGGTGACCTCAAACCCCCCTAGAGCCTACATCTGCCCCAACTCCGGCGACCTCGCCATCGCGGTCAGGTGCAGCGCTGCCCGCACTCGTCGATCCCCCTCCTGGCGTTTGATCTCGACCGTCTGATCTCGGTCCAACAGTTCAGATCCCCGGGTACCGCTTCGCGTGAGCATGCCCTACCTCTGGGTCCCACCTGTCGGTTGCCTGCGCCCCTAGCGCTGGGCTCGACTGGTCAGCCTGTTGTTTCCCCAGTCGCTGACTTCCCTGGCCCACCTGTCGGCGCTTGGCCGCGCATCCGCACGCACTCGTGCTCATGTCTGATCTCGACCATCGATCCATGATTGGACGACTGATAGAACCTCGTACCCCTTCGCATGGTAGTTTTTCTAAAGAGACACTCAGCTTTTTAGGAATCAACCCGCCGTCCCTGGTTTTAGTGCGCAGGCCCTGAGAATTTGCAGAAGGACCCTCATCTTTTAAATTATTGCAGAATTGGACATAATTTTGTATTTTGAATTCCAAAACTTGTTTATTTCATATCTTTTGTATATGAACTCCAAATTGAGTGATTCAAATTGCAAAATGTTCATAAGATTATTCTCTACCTGTTTGAATTATAAACTTTGATTGTCTGCATGTGCTAATTTTATGCCTAGACTATAGGTTAGTTTAAGTGATGGTTTATTTATTAATAAGAAAAAAAGGAAAAACCTAATGTTATTAGA